>BPTQ01000009.1:13439182-13484856 GCA_019973895.1 Chrysanthemum seticuspe
ACAGGTATTACTTTTGTAAATACAGAACATAAAATCTTTCCATTCTTGAAGTCCTAAAAAAGGAAGATCTTGATGTGAAATTGTTTCTTTTGAATTGTATTCTAACATCAGCAAGTATCTTAAAGATCCATTCAGTTGCTCAACATCGACTTTAATAATTTTTTTATATCCATAATGTCTTCTGAATCTGCAAAATTTCAAAACTTGCTCCATATTCCTTGAACCTAACGAAAGCTTGCAGTCCAACAAAACTATCCTTTCTTCGTTGAGTCTCTGTTGAATACTCATACCTTCTCTTTTAATGATTTTGCTAACTTTTGCTTTCGTTCCTTCTTCTTCATATTCATCTGGATGTTCTTCCATCCACTCCTCTGCATACTTTATCAATTTCTGTCTATGTATATTGATCTCATGAAGCAAAAGCTTTGTAATGTATCTACTTCTCAACACATCCATCTGCATTCGACGATTTGGGTCATTTTCTACTAAAAGACCTGTTTCCCAATTTTCATCTTGAGCCTCGTAAAGTTCCATATGTATCATCGCATATAAACCACAATTAACTTTATCTTGTCTGGTTCTCCATTTTAGTTGAATTATTTCAGCACTTGAATCCAGCAAAAAACGAATATTTGGATGGCTCTTATCAAGCAAATAGTATGATAACAGACTTTTCTGAAAAGAATAAAAAATGAATGAGAACAACACAAAAAATATACTGAACAGGAAAAAGTATAAAGTAAAAAAAAAAATCAAATCTTACCACATAATCAAAAACGTGCTTGTATTTTGCATTATATGAAGCACCTGAATTACTGTTGTCTAAAATAACAGCACGACCATTCCTTATGTTGAAAACTATTACATAATAGTGCTCATATGCAAGGATTGGAAAGAACACCTATTAAAAATGAAATTAAAATCAAATAAAGATGACTATTATTATGTTAATATTAAAGATAGATTACATTACCAGTTCGATTTTTTCCATTGACATATCTTTTTTATCATTATCAAACTGATCTTCAACATAGCTTTTAAACTTTGGACAATGTGCTTCTTCATCTTTTTCATATTCCTTAAGATCTTCTGGCTATTAAAAACAAAAACAAAATGCAAAAAGTTACAAACAAAACATATTTGTGTATAATGAAAGAAAAATTAAGATAAAAAAATATATATTAACTTACCATCATCACTGTTTTGAAGTAATGTCTAAAACTTTTTAAAGGATCCTTTGTTAAATTTTCTTCAAAATTGAGGATACTAACAAAGTTATCAATAACTTCACGCTCAATTTCTGTTTCAGAAGCAAGACACTTGATATGAACTCTTAAAATTCCATTTACTTTCCCATAACTGAAAATCTCCTCCCTATAAAGTAACAAATAGAAATTATTATATACTAGCATATAGTAAAAAATTAAAAATTAAAATTATGTATAGTTTAAAAACTTACAAATCATTTTTCTCTGTATCGGATAGAATCATTTTCGGGAATAGGTTTTCAACTTGTGATTTGAATTCAATTATAGTCTCAACTCTTTTGTTCATATATGGAGATTCAAAAAGGATGCATGATTTTTTTCTTCGTTTTAGCTTCTCTTCATTTCCTTTGATATTCAAATCATGTTTTTGAAAAACCTGAAAAAGCGTATTAGAGTGCACTTATATAAGATATTATTTTTACTACTACTCACTAATAAAATTAAAAAAAAAACAATTAATTAGATATGAAATTGTACCTGAATGGCAAGATTATCGATTTGATTTCTCTCAACATCAATAACATAATCTTCCATACTAACATGAGTAGAAACAGCACTGGAAAGTTTTTCATCTAAAGTAGAATTCTCAGAAATATTTAAAAGTTCCTCGTCAGCCTTGATACACTTCAAAACATCATCACCTGTAAATGTTTCATTCTTATCAAAATCATCATCTTCAGTATCTAACATCTCATCATCTTCACATATCTGTTCTTCAAATGGTTCTTCTTCCTGAAGGATACATTTGGTGCTGTCACTCGTGCCCTTACCAATTTGATTAATCGGATTGCTTTGGGATTGCGTGACATCAATAGATTCTTTTGGGAGTACATCACCACTGCTAGAACCCACTGGCCTGTTAGGTTGATTACCTTCAAAGTTAGCTGTATTTTGATCTTCTTTCTCAAAAGTTTTCTTCACTTTGACATACTTGTTGCTTTCATCAAAAGATTCATAAGCATCAATGCCTTCTTTTAACTTTGTGATAGTTGCGCTTTTTTCTTTCTCGTTGTCTTTGTGATCATCAACTTCTTTCAAATGTTTGTTTGAAATTTCACTTTCTTGAAACTCTGACTTTCTGTCAGCATTTTCATACTCATGTGAACATGCTTCATCAGCAGTAGAAAAATGATCATTAGGAACACTTTCTTTAACAACTTTATTAGTTTCTATGACATCATCTATCTGCATCTCAGGCCTAACAGAGTCTTCAGATTTCTCAATCTCATCTACTTGTAAGACATCTTTTTTAGTTTCTAAACAATCACTGTGTAGCGAAACTGCAGCCAATTCTATGATAACATTACTTCCTTTGTCTTCTAACTCTGACTTTCTGTTGGCATCTTCATCCTTAGGCAAAAATGATTCATCAGCAGTAGAAAAATTATCATTAGGAACATTTTCTTTAACCACTTTATTAGTTTCTATGACATCATCTATCTGCATCTCAGGCCTAACAGAGTCTTCGAATTTCGCAATATCATCTACTTTTAAGACATCTTTCTTAGTTTTTAAAGAATCACTGTGTATAGAAACTGCAACCAATTCCATGTTAACATTATTTTCTTTGACAAGCCCTTCATGTTCTATTGCATCATGCATTTCTGTATCAGCTAAATCTTGAACTTCTTCTGAAACTGCAGCAGTACGAACATCAAGAGTATGGGCATCAATACTAGCAACATTTTCTTCAGCAGTACTCTCAGCAAATGCAACAACACTTTCTTTAACCAATTTATCAGATACTACAAAGAAATCTTTCTTAGTTTGTACACAATCACTATTTTCTTTGATAAGCCCTTCATCTTCTATATCACGCATTTCATCTTGTACGTGTGACAATTCTTCATATGCTTTTGTGCTTGGATCATCCATTTCTGTATCAGCCAAATCTGGAAATTCTTCTGAAGCTACAGCAGTAGGAAGATCAAAAGTAGGAGCATCACCAATAGAAACATCAGCATTAGCAACATTTTCTTCAGCAGAACTCTCAGCACATGCAGTACGAACATTAAGAGTATGGGCATCAATACAAGCAACATTTTCTTCAGCAGTACTCTCAGCAAAGAAATCTTTCTTAGTTTGTACACAATCACTATTTTCTTTAACAATCCCTTCATCTTCTATATCACGCATTTCATCTTCTACGTGTGACAATCCTTCATATGCTTTTGTGCTTGGATCTTCCATTTCTGTATCAGCCAAATCTGGAAATTCTTCTGAAGCTACAGCAGTAGGAAGATCAAAAGTAGGAGCATCACCAATAGAAACATCAGCATTAGCAACATTTTCTTCAGCAGAACTCTCAGCGCATGCAGCAGCACTTTTTTCGACACACACGATGTCAACTGAATTGCTTTTAACATTACCATCTTCATGTTCTTCTGAAGGAGTAACCAATTCACTGGCTGTGTAATCATCTTCATTTTTTGTTCAAATATTTTTTGGCAGCTTCCTCAGGAAAACTTGTTTCATCAGCAATAGAAAGATCCGCAATAGGAGCATTTTCTTCAACAACTTTTAAAGGTTGTACCACTTCACATGAAATCATTTGAATATTACTTGTATTCTCTGATTCATCATGGATCTTATCATTACTTTCTTTGGCACATCGTTCATTTCGTATTTCTGTTTCTTTAGCAAATCCCACGTTAACTACACCTTCACTTTTCTGTTTTTCTGTTTCATCTTTTCCAATTAAAAGCGACAAAAGTACTTTCTTAAGATTAACAACTTCTTCATCTTTTGAAAGAATATCATCATGTAATGAAAAATGTGATATACATCTTTTCAGATCAGAAATAGCTTCCTGAAAAATTAACAAATTAACAGAATAAGTTATCCATTTCTTAAAAAAAAAAAAAAAAAAAAAGTTATGTAATAAGTTTCTTATTAAATTATGTATCTCAAGTATAGCCGATCTGACCTGCTTTTGCTTTGTAGTTTCAAAGTTGCTAATCTGAATCTCATCATGCTGCTTTAAAGAAATAGTATAACATATTTCAGTTTGGAACAAAATAACATAAGAAAAATTTTAAGTTCTTGAACAATTTAATACCTCTTGAACATCAACATCATTCAAGTTGTTATCTTCTGATAATTCAGTCGCATGAAAAGGTTGGAACTGGTTATTCTGCGTTAAAAAAATATATTATTAATAAATGACTAAATGAATATATTATTATAAATGAATGAATACCTCATTTCGATAATCAAAGAAGGAATTGTCATCATCATAAACTGAAGGGTCATTTGCAGCATCCAACAAAGATGAACTCCCAAAATTCTGAATCCTCATTGGAGTATGATTATTAAAAAAATGGTTTTCTTCAGATGATGATGAATTATCACTTTCAGGTTGTATAGGTTTTGAAGTTTCACAGATTTTGTTCTGATAAAAAGAATAAAAAGAGTTATAACAATCAAATATCATGTTTTTTAAAAAACAGTATAATCAAACTTTTAAGATTACCTGTTCCAATTCAGACTTCAAATGTTGACATTGATCTTTTGACACTCTTTTATTCTCTAATAGTAAAACATCACTAGATTCAAAAATTGGTTGATCAATTCCATCATTAACTTCCTCACTGAAGAAAACCCGATCATCTTCAAAAAACTCAGAAAAATTTTTAAGTCTTATATGTTCACAATCCACTTTCCTCAGCAATTCTGTTGAGCAATACTGTAAGACATCTTCATTCGATTTGGTTCTTTTAAACAGCCATCTAATATACAGCAACTGTGAATAAAATAATTCAAATATTTGTTTAAAAAAAAAACAAAATATATATAAAAAAAAAAAAAAAAAAAAAAAAAAAAAAACATACCGTAAGAAATGTTATTGGACCACAATACTGTTTATTTGCAGAATTCGTATCTAGATTAGGTGGATTTAGATCTAGAGATTCCATCATTAGACCACACCAATCAATTCTGATAATGTTATCATAATGATCAGAAAGTGATGGTAGAAATCTCATGTTTGATTCTCCTCCCGCACTTGAACAAATCATTGTAGTGACCAACAAAATAATGAAATTTAACTTGAAAACATCATTAACTGTATCAGTTGCTTGAATGAACTCCTTGAGGTTTTTAGAAAAAGATCTATTGGCAGTTTCCACAATAAGTTTTCCATCTTCGTTAACATATTGTTTCCAAAAAGATTGAAGATTGAACTTCAATGTCTTGTAATTTAATCTTTTTACAAAATTAATTCTTAAATCTCCTTTTGGAAATCCTAAAACCTCATGCACCAAGTCTCTTGTAATCTTTATTTCTTCTCCTTTAAAAACCAGCGATTTTTCTTTTTCATTGTAGCAACTTAAAATTTTCCAAGCTAGGTTTGATGGTATAAGAGCAATATTAAGATTTAAAATCTTTTTAAAACCCAATTCTGCTACAAAATCTTTGAGACAAGGAATTTTTGATATGTGCTTTACTGCCTCATAGAAATTGAGAGGAGCGCTTCTTGTTCTGAGATCTGTTGGTTGGACGTATTCTTCTGTAGTCAAGTAAACTTTACCCTTCTTTCTGAATGGTTTCTTTTCTTTAGAAACAATTTCTTTCATCACAAATTTATTAGATGAAGTAGTCGTTTTTAATGGTCCTGAAAAATTAAATGAAGTTGAATTAATTTTTAAAATAAATAAACGAGTTTGCAACTGATTTTCTTATTAAACATGTAAGTATTTAATAAGGAAATCATTTTCTTATTAAAAGAAAAAAAATACAAAAATATTAAACATACTCTTCTTGGATGATTTCTTGTATTTGATAACAGACAGATCCTTTTCTGTATCTTCAGAAAAAACAAACTCGTCTTCTTCATCATGTTCTTCTGAATTAGAATTTAAAAAAAAAAATCACATATGTGATGGGTAGATTGATAAGTTCAAAGCAAATATAGTTTTATCATCTAACTGTTATGTTGCAAAAATTATTGACAAATCCTAATTTCAGTTTTAAAAGAAAAAAACTATTGATATCATGCAAAACTAGTATTACTCAAAACACCTTAGAACAGAGTTACAAATGTAAGGATCATTTGTAAATGATATTGCTAGATATCAAATTAGTCGTTCAACTAAATAATATAAAGTAAACAACACACAGAATATAGATAAAATTTTCTATAGATGTTTAGGGGATACGGTTCAGATTGGGTATTATTTGGAGGAATATGTGTATTTTATAGTATGCTTATATTCTCAGAGGGACGCTGAGATTACATGACTAAACAGCCTTACTTTGTTGCAGGATTGATCAATAAGGAATACATTGACCAACCGAGAGTAAATGACTGCGGATACCAAAGAGCCATAATAATTTTGTGTATATCAAAGACTATCTTACAGAGTCTAGAATCGCAAAAGTCTATCTTATAGCCAAAATAATTTTGTACACAGATCCTACCCCTACACCAGGGTAAAGCAGTGTGTAAAGAGACTACTTCCAATGAGACCTCCGGCAAGTTCATGTGTGCTAGTGCGAAAGGACATATATAGCATACTACAAAAACAATAGGCAAAAGCGTAATAAAAGCAAGTTAAGCAACAAGCAAAACGGGCACAACATTCAGAGACGTACAAGATAGCCATACAAGATAGCCATGCAAGATAGCCGGTCTAATCGTCACCTTATAGAATTTTCCTTTTAACTTAAATGGGATGTTCCTGTCACAAAGGACTCCTGAACTATCTAAAACAACTTCTGACTATATAGTAAAAAAAAAAAAAAAAAACTATCTAAACCAATATCACTTACTCAAAACAGCCTAAAACAGAGAATCAAGACCATAACCAAACACTCCTTTATGATGAAAGTAACTAAGACAAAGTGTTTATAAGACATAATTTGAGTATATTTTGATTTTTACTTGTATCATATAACAAATAGTTGGAAATCAAATCTAATCAATCTTACTAACACTTTTAAACATACACAATGCATTCTATTCGAAATTAAACAACAAATAGAAAGTAAATCATGAACTGAATCTACAACAAAAGTTACAAAACTAAAAAATATACGGATCATTTGCTAGATATCCAATAAGACCTTCAACTAAAAATAGAAAGTAAATCACACACAGAATATAGATAAAATTTTCTAGCTAATTAAGTCATCTATAATTCAAATAAAAATCATTAACATACCTTCAACTGCATAGTTTACCTTCTTCTTTTTTCGTCTATCTTCCTTGCATAAATATTGTGGTTCATCTAATATGTAATAAGAATTTTTTAATTAAAATAAAAAATAAGTATATAGTTATTTATAAAAAATATAAATAATAACCTTCAGTAAGACGCTCTATACTCGTTTTACGTTTCTTATTCTTTTGTACATCCAAAGTTACATCTAAAAAACATAAAAAAAAACACTATTAACATACAAATTTGTTTAATATCACAGTCAATAATGATCCATTTAAAAAGGAAAATCAATTGGAATATTAATAACAAACTGTTAAGATTAACAGAAAAAATAAAACTAACCTCCAGTTTTATTTTGAGTAGAACCGGAATAAAAGATTTTAACTGAAAAAAAAAAATATTAGAATAAACATTATAAGAACTTAAACTAAAATTATAACAAAACAGTATATGATTCATTACATTTTTTAATTCCTTTGTTTTCTAAAGTATTCTGAATATGTAGTGGATGATCCATTGAATGCAATTTGATTTTTTCTGGAAATTTTAGTTTTGTGAAGGTATCAGAGTGTGTTTGATAATTTAGAAGAGAAGTGACTGTGATATTGGATCATGTTTTTGGGCGTTATAACATTTACGTATAAAAAAACATTTGGGTTTAAAAAAATAAAAATAAATTGGGCTTCTAACAAAATGGACTATTATGCAAGGCTTTAAAAAAAAAGAATTGGGCTTCTAACAAAATGGACTATTATGCAAGGCTTTAAGCAAAAAGATGGATAACATTATTGACTTTTGTATAAATACGAGGCCCGTTTGTATTATTCCAGTACTATTGAGACAAGGCAACAAATAGTACAAAGTAGTGGATGTACCACTTTGGCTAGCGACTTGTTCAACGTAGCGACTTGACCTCTTAGCGAGTTGCTCTTTACCGACTTGACCTCTTAGCGAGTTGTTCCTTAGCGACTTGCCCACTTAGCGAGTTGTTCTTTAGTAACTTGTCAACTTAGAGAGTTGTTGCTTTAGCGACTTTTTTCATAGCAACTTGTGCTTTTAGCGAGTTGTTACTTAGCAAGTTGTTCTTTAGTAAAATCCCGTAAAAAAATCTATTTCCCGGTTTAATCATAGATTTATAAAATCCCATGTAATCTGTAAACATGTTTACCAACGTGCCTACAATCATCTCTTCTATAGCTGAGGACATTCAAACAGCTGGATCAGATACTCGTCCACCCATGCTTGACAGAACTGACTATGACTCAAACGAATATTTGAATCAAACAAATACATATCTGATCGGTTTTATTGGTTGGTCCAATCAATGAAATCAGATAGCTCAACCTTAAGTAGAATAAAGAAAAAAATGTAACCTTATTTTAACAAACTATATTTAGTTATCAAACAGCTATATTTATAAAAAATAAGATTACTCGAAATCACATTTTTAATCTTTAAGTTTCTATAATATCGAAGGTCTCAAAAAAAGTATACAAAAAGTTACAAGGCCGATTAATCACCGATTACACACTACTGAGCCACCGACCTTTCCAATTTGTGTAAATCACTCAAACAAGTCAGTCAACTGTCGTTAACGATGCTCAAACTTATCGAAAACTTGCAAATCTTGCGGAAAAGTTTGCTGGGAATATCAAAACTTAAGGTAAAATACGAAAAGCTTGCCAAAAATGTCAATATGATTTATCACCGATCACTATTTTAGCAACCCTGAACAAATGTAGTCACTTATAATCGTTGTTTATATCTATTACAATATGTTTTTAAGAAAAATCTTTCCGGGGTTACACAAAACTTGTCAAAAAAAAATCAATATGATTCACGATTTTGCAAACCTTGATAAATATCACATTATAAACAAAAATAAACGTAAAAAACTTGAATATCACATAAAATAGAAAAAAAAAATTGTTCGGGTTTTATCTTTATCGGGTTAAAAAAATCAACCACTAAAAGGAAAATTCTCTCTCCTAAATTTATATTTAACTTAAATGAATCCATTTTCTCTCTCCTAAATTTATTTCAATTCATAAAAACATAAACCCCAAAAATCAAATTCCAGGTCCAAAAAAAAAAAAAAAAAAAAAAAAAAAAAAATTGATGGCGAAGAAAAAAAGAAATCATAATTTGACAACAAATTCTGTTGTTCAAATCGCAGAATTGCTAGGTATATTTGCTTGGTTTATCTTACAACCTTTTATGATATTACCATGTATTATATCGGAATAACTACTTAATACAGTTACTCTGATATTAAAAATATCCTTATTATGATAGTTATTCTGATATTAACACTGGTACTATTATTATAATTATTATTATTATTATTT
The DNA here is from genome assembly GCA_019973895.1 of Chrysanthemum seticuspe. NCBI lineage: Eukaryota > Viridiplantae > Streptophyta > Magnoliopsida > Asterales > Asteraceae > Chrysanthemum > Chrysanthemum seticuspe. The sequence goes on from BPTQ01000009.1 coordinate 13,448,960, forward strand.
TGTTATTATTATTATTATTATTATTATTATTATTATTATTATTATTATTATTATTATTGTAATTATTGTAATTATTTGGTATTACAGGTGTCCTGATTTCTTTAACAAAAACGACAAGTAATAGAAGGAAGAAGAAGTTTAATTTTATTAATAAATTACTAAAATCTTATTATGAAAAAGATGATCCTGCAAGAAGAAGAGCAAAAAGAAGAAGACGAATAAGACAAGTAGGGAAAGGTATTTTTGAAATCTCTTATGTTCATTAAATTATGTGATTTTACATGATAATAATATAGTTAAATTGTTATTATTTACAAAAAACGATATATATCTATTAATATGAAGATGGTGAAGTTTTTAGTTGTTAGGCAATAATTGTATTTAGTTGTTGGCAAGCTCAAATTACTCGCTAATAGTTAGTTTTACTTGTATCAATAGTCACTCGTTTTAATGATGATAATGTGGCGTGAATACTCAAATACTTGTATCAGCAGTCAAACTTAATTGCAAACTTGTTTTACGAATAATCATCAAAAATAATTCCTCCTTTACCCCCTAATTATACGAATAACTTCAAATAACTAGTTATACTTTTAAATCTGGTTTGCCATAAGTTTAGGTCTAATGCTTACCATTGCGTTGATATATGTTAATCAGTTGCGTTTCCTTACTCTTCTTTGAGTCTATGGTCTTTGTTTTAGTCTTCGATTTGAATTTGTGCACTTTTTCTTTTGATTTTGGACAGTTTCATGTTTTTGTTACTGCCTTGTTTACTAATTTTGCAATGTGTCATTTGCCTATCTGATATCTTGGCCAAGCGTGATTGAATTTGTTGTTGTTGTGTGCATTTCAATTCAATTTTTTGTAAATACATCTTAAGATAAATGACACATAAAATTATTTATAAGTACATATGTGAAAATCTTTTATGTTTTTTATTTCAGAAAAAACATATAACACAGATTTATCTGATGATAACGATATATCAATTGACATCGAACATACTGATGATGAAGAAGAAGATGAACCTAATGAATATGATCTTGCTGATGATGAAATACAAGTTTATAATGATGATGATGATGATGAAGAGGAAGAATTTAACTTTGATGAGGAAACTGATAGCGATGAAGAAGATTCTGAAAATGATGATGATGATGATGATGATGATGATGATGATGATGATAATGATGATGATGGAGAAATAGATATTGAGTATGACGCAGCTAAAGAAGGTAAAGATTGTGAAGGAAATGAAGCACAAAAAAGAATAGAAGATTTTGAATTTAATATAACAGAAGAGGAAGAACAAAGAAGTTGGAAAAATGATTCATCAAAGGTTAAACAAAAGAAGTTAGAAAGTATGAAGCATCAAGAAAAACTTTTTGAAGGTGAATGTTCTACTCCAAAATTGGTTAAAAGTAATGATGTGTTTAAGAACAGGGGATCTCCAACTCAATTATTTAAAGTTGTTCGATTCTTAAGATCAGATGCTAATGCATGCAAAGTCTTAAAAAAGATGGGATTCGAAAGTTTACTTGATTTAAAAATTAATATCATTCCAAGTAGATTGGCACAACATGTAGTACAAAACTTTGATGAATCAACCATGACAATGAAACATTGGAAGGGAGATATTAAAATAACAAAAGAATCAGTTAAAGAAATCCTTGGTTTTCCATGCGGTGGTATGCCAATCCGACCACCAGAGAGAGTGAAAAGTGAAGATAAATGTGTTAAAACTTGGAGAAAGCAATTCAAAGCCTTGGAGAAGGATACAAATAAGGTGAAACCAAAATCTGTTGTAGAAAGAATTAGACAAACAAAAAATAGAGGAAAAATCTTTATGACGAATATACTTGTTTTGATTGCTACTGTATTATTTGAGGCAATGAAAGACGGTACCTCAAATCAAAGGATTTTGTACTCTATTTCATCTGATAATGGAAAGATTAATCAAATGGATTGGTGTGGATATTTAATCGATTGTTTAAAGAAGTGTAAAAAAGAATGGGATCCGAACAACAGAAAATCATATTATTGTGGACCTTTGACATTCCTTACGGTAATTACTCTTCATTCTTTTTTTCTTTCTTTCTTTTTTTCTTTCATTTTTTTTTTTTTTATATTTATTCATTTACGTTTTGCAGCTATTTTATGTTCAAAAGATCCAATGCAATTTCATTGATATCGATTATTCTCTTCCACCATTGAAAACATGGGATACTGAGTTACTAAGAATCAGAGAAGCATCAGAGTTTGATTACTTGGTGGATAGAAGTCACTGTGATAAGAATACGTCTAATGAAAAGAGTTTGTTGAATGATGAGCCAAAAGATGGAGCAGAGGTATCAAAGGATAAGCTGAAAGATAGAATAAATGTCTTAACGACTAAAGAAGTGATTACAGAAGAAAATAAAGATAAAGAACAAAAGAATCAGAAACTTGAAGTTCAAAAATCTGTTAATTTAAAGGTTTTTTTTTTTTTTTTTTTTTTTTTTTTTTTTTTTTTTTTTTTTTAAATGATAACTTAAATATATATTTTAATAAGTAAACATTTGTTGCTTTAAAAAAAAATTTGCATATCATATTTCTTTTGGTTGATTTTAGGGAAACTTGGAAAATACAGAACGGTTATTTACTGGTGCATCACATGCTGCTTCTGCATGCAACAACCTGGTGTGTTTCTTTTGTAGTTCTCTCTGATTTTAAATTTTGATATCAAATATTATATTACTCAACATAACTTGAATTTATAGAATAGGCAACCATTTTATAGGATTCCTCTTTTGTCTAACTTTACTTATTACTCAAGTACTCAACATACGTATTTACTTATTACAACTTGTATATTTATTGTTAAGATCAATTGGAACTTCATCTTATTATAAGATGTTCTAGCTTCTTTCACATATAATACATGTTATACTTGTTTTTTAGGAAAAGATGGAAAATGCAAAAAGATTAATTGCTGGCGAATCAAATGTTGCTTCTGCATGCAAAAACATGGTGTGTTTCTTTGTTGATTTGTTTGATTTCGAAATTTTATAAACTGTTTTTATATGAGATATTATATTAGTCAACATAGCTTCATCATTAATTTTATTATAATATTACTCACTGCTTATTTACAAGTTACAGGTATTTAAGGGTAAACAAAGAAATGTATCAACTCGTACTTGTATCCAACATGTTAATAAGCATAGTGAAGATTTTAAGAAGAAATGTATTGAAATGAAAGAAGACAAAAAAGATATTTTGAGAAAACTTGATGATGAAAAGGTATGTCTTCAATACAAATATTTTGTTATTTTTATTGTCTAAATATCACACTTAGTTTTACTTTTACATACATGTCAAATATAATTAATCTTATTTTTTGATCATGATTTAACAGGGCTTTGTTCGCAAAACAAAGAATAGCTTGTTTTTGTTGGAAACTTTAATAATAGAAATGAAGGATTCACTTAAGAAAGGATTATCAAACTTTCCGAATTCGAAAGAAGTCGAAGGATTAAAAGATGAGTGGGATCCTGTGATAAATGGAGCAAAACGAGTAAAGCTTAATACATAATATTTAAGAATTCAAAAAACTGAACCTCAATCGGTTTCTTTGAAAATTGAAGAAAGTCAAGTACATTTAAGTCATCAACAAAAGAAACTTGATTTTGAGAAATCTGAATCAAATATTCATGAAAAAGAGAAGCAAACTTTTGATGAAATACCCTCTTTTGATTTGGGTTTTAAATTTTATTCAAATCCAGGTGAAGAAGTAACACTATGTAAATCATTAAAAAATGTTAACTTAACACCACCAGAAGAAAAGCAAATCTGGAAAATGTGGAAATTATCTCTCTTTTAACACCTCCAGAAGAAAGTCAAATGATATTAGAATTTGACGAAATTCAAGCATCAACAGAAGAATTTAATGCAGCAAATGCATTATTCAGTATGAGCAAAAACCCAATGTAAGTTTTAAAACAATATAACTTTTTTAGTGTTTTTTTTTTTTTACCAATATAACCTTTTTAGTGTTTTTGTTTATTAATATATAGGGAAACAGTATTCCAGCTACAAGATTTTCCTTTTGGAGTAGAACGTGTAAAATTTGAATCTTTTTATTATGAACAATGGATATTTTCTGATATCGTAGATATGTGGTGCATTTTGCTCAATTATAGAGAATGCAAACTATCTAGTAATGCTCCAAAAAGATTATTCTGTAACACACAAGTTACGGTATGATTTTTATTTATTTTTATTTTTTTATTTTTTTAATTTTTTTAATTATCATAGATAAATGAATTTTAATATATATATTTTTTACAGCCTATTTCTTCGAATATTGAAAGTACATCAAAAGACGATAGATATGAATCTTTTCAAGAAAATTTGTTTTTAGCTGGATGCGTTGAAGATGATTCTTTATCAAATTTGATAAACGTTGATTTGGTAAGTTATTTAGATTATTTTTTTTCTGTTAAATCAAATAACTATTTATCTACAATATATATTTTAAATGACTTATATTTTTGAATATCAATGTAGGTGTTTTTCAATATACTTCGGGAATCTCATTACTATATCATTTGTTTCAATCTAAAGAATGAGAAGATTGAGATAATTGATAATAGGATAACAGATACAGAAACTTGTGAAGGTTCCAAAGTTTCTGAAATAGAGTTAATAAAGAAATTATATGGAACTCTACCGACGGTTCTTGTAAGTAATCATATTTAGCTTGCATTACTTTAACCATTTACTTTTACATTACTGATAGCTACAAATGTCAAACTTGTTTAGATTTTGAATTGTTAAAGTAATACAAATGTCAACTTTGGGAATTTATGTAATACTTGATAGTCTATAGATGACAGCTGAAAATACTAATCTTTACTTAGATCCTTTGGTAATTTTAAGTACTGCAAGTGCCCAAGTTTGTTAGATTTATATTGTCACATAAAGCTGCTACAGGGGGTTGGAAATTGCCATATGTGTTAAGCTTAGTTGAGCTATATTTTACTTTAATATAAGTATTGTTAATCTATCTTAAGGATTTATTGCTTATTTCATAAAAACATTTTCAACATCATTTGATCTCTTCATAAGTGCAGTATATATATGTCAGACAAACTTTGAATCTCATCATTTTCAACATTTTCAACATCATTTGAATCTTCTTGTTCAAAAACTTTGAATCTACTTTTTCAAAAACTTTGACTCTATTTTGAATCTACTAACACATATGACCCAAAAACTTTGAATGTACTTGTTCTGTTCTGTCATTGAGTCTTTGCATACTTTAGAATAAATAAGTTTGTAATCAATATTTGTCTATTAATATTTATTTATATTCCTGTATTTATTTTTTCAGACAAACTTCTTCTGCGAGTATTTGAAAAGAAAGAAACATTCAAAAGATCGATATATGAAGTTCTGTAAACCAAGTATACTTAAAATGCCATGGAGAACAAGACAAAATTCGAATGATTGTGCAATTTTTGCCATGAGACATATGGAGACATACTATGGTCAAAGTATTGAAGATTGGAAGTCTGGATTTAAAATTGAAAGTCCAGAACAGCAAGGTCAAATCAAAACTTTGAGAAAAAAATATGCTGCTAAAATGCTTCTTTCTGATAATAATATTCATAGAAAAAATAATTTCTGAATCGAATGAATTTTTAAGTCTTTCTGCAGAAGAAAAACAAGTTCGCCTAAAGATAAAATCAGAAAAGTTCATGAAAATGAGGTTTTCTACTTTTTGGAAAAATAGAAAAAACAGCTGAAAAAGAATATATCTTTGATTCATTGTAATTGTAATAAACAGAGATGTATACATTTGTTGATATTCATTAGAAATATTTATTTTTTATTTACTTAATTTTTTGTATTGGTATTTATAGGATTAACTATCTTCTCATATTTCTTTAGTAATCTGTAAGCTAGATCAGTTTAGGACCATATATGAAGAAGCAATTATTTTGACTTGAAAAAAATTTTGTATAAGTCAGAATTTGAACTTTTCATATGTGAAAATATTACATCTGGGATTTGTACTGCTAGTGTACTGATTGATCGTTCTGCTGCTAATTCATTAAATCCTTCTGCTGCTTTATTGGTTCCTACTGCTAGTATTTGTTACTACTTCTAGCTTGTGTTTCAACGGTAAAGCCGCCTTCTTAACATAACAAAATATAAATTCAAACATAATCAGCAAAACAAAAAGAACTACGTAATAAAAAAGTAAAATACAAATTCAAACAAAGTAAACGTTAAAGCAGCTATCATTGGATTTAAACTTTTTCTAAACTATAATTGGATGTTCCATTTGGATGTTCCTTTGCTTTTCTTGCTCGAAACATTCTTTGTCTTTTCATTGGCCTTGAAATATATGAATCTAACTCTGTTATTTGATTAACAGATTCTTTTACACCTTCATTTGGAACATAATATTTTAAAGGCTTATTTGAATCATCCTGAAAAAAAAAAAAAAAAAAAAAAAAAAAAAAAAAAAAACTTAAAAAAATAGATAAATTTTTAAAAAATGAATATCATAAGTTTAGAAAAACAAACCATTGAAGGAGCTTTAACTTTCCTATAAGTATGAGATCTTTCATAACTTTTCAGACCCTTCTTTCCTTTAATATTCGCATTGACTGGTCCTTTATCTTCAATGTACTGAATATAACAAATATATTTAAAACTTAATTTAAAAAAAGAAAAATGTATTAAGTTGGACTTAAACCCATCCCTTTAGCAGACTTTATAACCAAGTCTCTAGCTAATCCCTTCGTCAAGTGATCAGCTAAGTTCTGTTGAGATCTAATAAACTCTATAGATACCACCCCATTCATGATAAGCTCACGAATCATGCTATGTCTGACACCTAAGTGTCTAGACTTACCATTGTACATTTGGCTATAAGCCTTAGCCAATGTAGCTGCACTATCACAACGGATAGAAATAGGTGCTATAGGTTTAGGCCACAATGGAATCTCAAGAAGCAAGTTTTTCAACCATTCAACTTCTTTACCAGCAGCTGCCAAAGCCACAAATTCAGATTCCATTGGTGAACTGGTGATGCAAGTTTGCTTCTTGGATGCCCAAGAAATTGCACCTCCACTAAGTAGGAATACCCAGCCACTGGTAGACGAATTGTCTTCAGTGTTACTGATCCAACTTGCATCAGTGTATCCTTCCAACACTGATGGGTAACCAGTATATGAGAGACTATAATCTATAGTTCACTTCAAATACTTCAGTACCCTTTGAACTGCTTGCCAGTGATGAGCACTAGGATTACTAGTATACCTGCTTAATTTTCCCACTGCAAAACCAATATTAGGTCTTGTACAAGTCATGGCATACATCAAGCAGCCAATTACCCTAGAATACTCAAGTTGAGATACAGCTTTGCCATTATTAGGCATCAGCTTCTCATAAGTATCCATCGGTGTACTCACTGGAGTACAGTCAAAGTAATTGAATTTCCTCAGCACCTTCTAAATATAATGAGACTGAGAGATAGATATTCTATTACTTTCATGTTTAATCCTTATACCAAGGATAACATCAGCCTCCCCCATGTCCTTCATGGAGAACCTTGATGACAAAAATTCCTTTGTCAAGTCAACCTGATTTTGGTCAGTGCCAAAGATCAACATGTCATCAACATATAGACAAATGATGACTCCTTTACCAGATTTATCAAATTTGCTATACACATTTGTCAGCTTGGTTAAGAACATAACCACAAGACAAAACCACTTCATCAAATTTTTGATGCCATTGCTAAGGTGCCTGCTTTAGTCCATAAAGAGACTTAATCAGTTTACACACCTTGTTTTCATTGCCAGGCATGATGAAGCCCTGAGGTTGGTTCATATAAACCTTCTCTTCCAATTCACCATTCAAGAAAGCTGTCTTCACATCCATCTGATGAATAACCAGATTGTGAATAGATGCCAAAGCAATCAGCAGTCTTATGGTACTGATACGAGCTACATGGGCATAAGTATCAAAATAGTCTATCCCTGACTTTTGTTTAAAGCCCTGAATGACTAGTCTAGCCTTGAACTTTTCAATAGTTCCATCTACCTTCATTTTACTTTTGAAAATCCATTTGCAACCCAAGGGTTTGCAACCAGGTGGTAGATCAACCAACACCCAAGTGTTGTTGCCCATGATGGAGTCCATCTCATCATTGATTGTTTCTTTCCAGAAAGCAATATCCTGGGACTGCATTACCTCTTCAAATGTCTTGGGATCATCCTCAACAATGAAGCAATAGGAGTATTGGTCTGAGACCTCATCCCTTGTTCCTTCAACTAAGTACCGTTGAAACTCAGGTCCAAATGACTTTGGAGTCCTTACCCTTTTGCTCTTTCTAAGCATAGGTTCAGGTTGTTGAACCACAACCTCATCAGGGACCACTGATGGTTCATCATCAGGGACCTCTGATTCACCAGTGTTATGAGTTCCATTAGGAATCCTCATACTTGGTCTAGGGACTGATGAGAATCTATTCTCATCAAAGTTTGCATCCATTGATTCAATTATGGAGTTAATTGAAACATATTCATTAGGTTCAATGACATAGAACCTAAAAGCCTTGTAATGCTCAACATATCCAACAAAGATGCAATCAATGCCTCTTTCACCCAAAGTTTTCAACTTTGGATCAGGGAGTCTTACAACAGCCCTACAACCCCAAACCTTGAGATAGTTCAAGTTGGGTTTCCTTTTAGTCCAGAGTTCATAAGGGGTAACCTTGTTCCTTTTGTTGGGAACCCTATTTAATAAATATCAAGCTGTTAACATAGCTTCAACCCAGAACCCTTGACTCAGTCCTGAATAGGACAACATGGAATTAACCATTTCCTTCAGTACCCTGTTTTTCCTTTCAAAAATACCATTTTGCTGAGGAGTATAAGGGGCAGACGTTTCATGGATTATACCAACAGACTGAAAATACAGAGTATCCATGTACTCACCTCCCCTATTAGTCCTTAATCTTTTGATCAAAGACCCAAGTTGTAATTCAACTTCAGTTTTAAACACTTTGAATTTATCTAATGCTTCATCCTTAGTATGTAAAAGATAGACATAACAAAACCTAGAAGCATCATCAATAAATGTCACAAAGTACTTCTTATTCCCCAAAGAAGGAGTGGCATGCAAATCACACAGGTCACTGTGTATTAGCTCCAAGAGCTTAGTCTCACGACTAACAACCTAAAAAGGTTTTTTGGTTATCTTGGTCAACATGCAAGTTTTACACTTTTCAGTGTCCATGTCAAATGCTGGGATTAACCCATCCTTAGACATATCTTGCATCCTTTTATAATGAACATTGCCAAGTCTAGCATGCCAAAGGGTAGAGTCAGTCTGGTCAGTGGTGGTCACAAAGGCTGAATTAACACTATTAGTGGCAATAAATACACTCTCAGTGGAAATATTAAGTCTGAACATTTGATTACATAAATAACCAAAACCAATAAAAACACCATTTTTAGAAAGAACAAATTTATCAGATTCAATAACTTGTTTATATCCATGATTATTCAAAACACTACTTGAAACCAAGTTCTTCCTTATATCAGGAACATGAATAACATTAAACAAAGTTACAATCTTTCCAGAACTAAATCTAAGATCTACACAACCATGACCATGCACGAAGGCTGTTGACTCATTTCCCATGTGAAGCATAGAACCATCATTCAGTGACTCATAAGTCTTGAACCAGCTTCTATCTTTGCACACACGAACTGTTGCACCAGAGTCAACCCACCACGCAACACCATCATCCTGCACATAATGAGATTCAGATACATATGTAACATAATAAATCTGAAAAGACTTATTAACCATATTTTGACCTTTCAGTGAGTTGGAAGAACCACCACTCCCTGAACCATTAGTGCCTGATCCATTGGCTTTATCACCAACTTTAACACCTTTGCAATCCCTTTTAATGTGAACAGTTTTGCCACATTTCCAGCAAGTAGGTGTTGCCTTCTTGTTAGGATCTGCCTTGTGTTATCATGATATTTGCGTTTGCCTTTGTTGTCATTGTACCTGGTGGAGTTGTTATGCTCCACCATATTGACAACAGATGCACCAGAAACATTGCTACTCTTTGGCTTGTCATTATCCTGCACCTTGAGAGATTCCTTAATGCGCAGATGACTGCCCAACTCAACTAGAGTTAACTCCTCTTTCTTGTGTTTCAAGGTATGCTTGAAATCTTTCCAAGAAGGAGGGAGTTTGTCAATGACACAAGAGACTAAAATAGACTCATCCATGTGCATATTATGTTGTGTAAACCTTTCAAGTATACCAAGAAGTTCATTTTATTGTTCCATAACTGGTCTTGAATCAGTCATTTTGTAATTTGTGAAATTACTAACAAGGAACTTCTTACTTGATATATTTGGCATCCAAGGAGTCCCACAGTTCTTTGGAAGATTCAATGTTCTGATAGATATCAAATAGAGAATCAGACATACCATTGAGAATTAGACCTCTGCATATGTAGTCATCATTCTCTCATTTGCTCCTCCTCCTAATCTGCTCCACTGTAGCATCATCCCCATCATCAGGAATAGGAGTGGTTAGCACATACACCACACTCATGCTTGACAGCAAGAAATGCATCTTCTTCTGCCACCTCCTATATTCCACCCCTTCAAACTTATCAAGCTTGGCAAAGTTTGAAGCCATGTGTTTCATTGCAGCAGCAGCCATTGATTATCACAAAATAGTTTACTTTGATTGTTGGTGTGTAACTCCCAGAACATGGTAAGATAATCAATGTCAGCAGAAACACGTACCAAGTCAGCAGAAACAAATACCACTAGGTGGTTACCGGATATCACTTGGAATCGTGTGATCACTTTCCAAAGTAAACTATTCGACCCTAATGCCTGGGTTACACGAATATCTACTGGGATAAGACCAAATGTGGTTATAGAATTAGGCACAATTCAATAACCCTTTTTCTTATAAGTGTTAATCGTTTTCTGTGTGTACCTCATGCATAATCAGATCTCCTATTTATAGGAGGTTACTCTGAGCTAGTCAAATGGAATTATGAGAATTAATCGGCCCATTAATTGCCTCATAATTATCCCCATTATAGCCGTTAGTGGTTACATGACCAATTAAACGTGGTCATTATGCAGTTGTAACTGCCACTTGAATAGGTCAAAGCCCGTTACAAGCAGTACTTTCATCGGTACTTTCATAGTACTAGCAGTGGAAACACTGCTTCAGTGAAAACACTGCTTCAGTGGAAACCAAGGTTGTAAAAATCGCTAGGCGCTAGTGAGGCGGTCGGGTAGGGCCTAGCGATTAATCGGTTAGGCGGGGATTAATCGGGGATTAGTCGAATTGGAATTCTTATGCACAAATTTGTAATTTTATATATTATATTATATTATATGTATGAGATAAGCATAGTGCATCAAAGTTCAGACATTACAAGTGTTCAAATATAAACATAATACATAATTCTTCAAAGTTCAAAGTCAAAAATAGATATTACTCGGTTTGTTGACCGATTTTTAAGCGATTTTGTCCGATTTTTAAGCGATTTTGTTGACCAATTTTTAAGCAATTTTGTTTGATTAATCCGATTAGACTGATTTTGTTCGATTTTGTCCGATTAATCAGTTTGTTGACCGATTTTTAAGCGATCTTTGACCAAAACGATTAAATAGGCCGATTATGATAAATCAAGGCGCTTAGTGAGCGATCAGCGATTATGCGGGGATTAATCGGCCGCCTAGACCGATTTTTACAACAGAGGTGGAAACACTGCATATCAGTGGAAACCACAATCAGTACTTTCCACTAGCACTACCAATACAAACCACTATTAGAGTTAGGGTGTTCATGGACCTTATGGGTGTACACTCCGTACCTCCTAACCCATTACAAGGTGTGAACTAATCCCACAAGTGCACTAAATTTTCCAACAAAAGCGACCAGTGTTTTATAAACTTCAAGGGTCAAAAAGCAATCCCCTTTATATCCACACAACAACCATATTGCAAAAGTATCAAATTAGGTGTAATAGTTTTCAATAGTTTCAAAATTAGATGAAGAAGAATGATATGAAGTTATTGGCTGTTGTTTTACATTTCAGTAGAATCAAATTCCCTTCATTCTAATAAGGTATATAAATAAATTTTTATAAATAATTAGTATTTTACAGTTTATATAATCGATATGGGTTTGTTTTTAAAATTGTGATTGTTCATATAGGGGTTAATTTGACACGTATGGTTTACTGGCTTGGTTAATTATTTGTGGTTTTGGATAGGTTTGAAAGATAATGTGAAGAGAGAAAATGATTGATTGATTTAGATTAATTTTTGTTTTAAAATCTAAAATATATATTAAAATTGAAATTATTAATTTTAATTATAAAATAAATATATGATAATGAGTTGGGACCACTAAAAGGGAGTAGAAGACAGAAAAAAAAGTCACCTTATTTAAGTGGAATGGATCTATGGGTATAAACTTAAATTTTTATTCTATTGTGGTGGGCCCTTGATGAACCAAACAACAATATACATCATTCATTTCATTTTTTCATTCTACACCCCTCAAGCAAACGGGCCATAAATCATAATTTAAACCTACTTATAAACCAAAGGGACCCTAATAATAAAAAGTGGAAGTTGATTTGATTAAAATGATCCACAACAATAGCACAATAAGTGTCAAAAATGAAAAATAAAAAAAATAAAAAATTTACCAAAAAGCAGACCATTGTTTTATAAACTTCAAGGGTCAAAAAGCAATCCTTTTTTAATCCACAAAATCAAGCACTGTGATTGATTAATAAAAAGTGAAAATTGATTTGATTTTGATCATTGTTTCTTAAATTTCATGTATAGAAAAAAACCACAACAAAAGCATGTGGCTGTGTTTTTAAAATAAGTCAACTTATAAAATAAACTTTTTTTGTCATACGTGTTTATAGAAGCTTTTATAAGCCATAAGCATCAATAAGCCCAAACCTATATAAAAGGGCTTATAGGGGTTTATAACTAGTTAAATTACTTATATACTTTTTAAAATATAATAAATTATCACGTAAAAACTGAAACTATATATGTAAATTTAGTTTGATAAATTTTTATTCAATTTTATATTAATAAACTTCGGCTCTAACTAATTATATAAACTCGGCCTCCGGCCCTAGCCCCAACTCATTCCAAGTTCCAATACACCTTATGTGTCTAAAAAAAAGCGACCATTGACTTCAAGGGTCAAAAAGCAAACTTCAGAGGTCCCTTTTTTATCCACACAACAAAGTCAAATTAGGTGTAATTATTTTCAATAGTTTCAATTGTTTGAAGATATCAATATATAGATGAATAAGAATGATATGAAGTTATTTGCTGCTGTTTTACATTTCAGTAGAATCAAATTCCCTTCATTCTAATACGGTACAGCAAACAAAATTTTATAAATAATTAGTGTTTTACAATTTATATAATTGATATGGGTTTGTTTTTAAAATTGTGATTGTTCATATGGGTGTTTGATTTTTGTTAGTTTACTTTAGTTAGTGAATTAAGGTGTTCATTAGTGGTTTATATATGTATGCACACCAACTGTTTGTTTTTATGCCTCAATGAAAAAGATTGTTTGGGATTAGTGGCCAAACTTTTTTTTGTCTGCAATTCTGTTACGCGCGTAAGGATAATTCATTACTTCAGTAGAAGTATGCTGCAAGTGTTAGGTATTACATTTGATTTTATAGATTAAATAGGCTGTAAGGATAGTCGGCAAGTTAACCGCAATTGCCGTCATTGGTTTCCGCTGGCCTTATGGACCTGTAAGAATCCCTTCGATTATGTAAATCGCCATTGCCACTTATCATTAGTTTACGTTACAAGCTTAAGATTTGGGTTCCTAATTACTTTTTGAATGTATATAAGCATGTTAAGAATGGGTCCTTATTTCTGAATGATATCTGTAAGTTATGAAATCATCCAAGTGTCCTGTAATATTGCATGTATTTATTTATGTATTTCAGGTGGCAGTGACCACCCCTTTCAATAGCATGTCCTTAAGGTTGATAGCAAGGTGCGTTTTAGACATATAATATGATATACTTTAGAATGTGCATTGTTGGCCACTATTTCTTCATATTTATTAAACCTACTATAAATTTTGAATGATACATTTTAGCACTTTTGTAGGTATGTATTGTTAACTTGATCTGCTTGCCTTATCTTCTCTTTGGGTCAAATGTATAAAATTCGACAAAAGTTTTAGAAGCTTACAGAATTGGCGCAAAAGTATATCTCTATTACTGTAGTGTATAAACATAGCCCCAAATTGACCCATTCCTAACTAAATGGGTCAAAGTTGCTACATTAATTATGTATATAAAAGATGTGTTATTTAAAGCACTTAAATCATATAAAAATCATTGTTATGTAGGTATTCTGAAGTAAAACCATTCGTTTGAAATTCGTCCCGAGAATGTTTCTAAAATGGGTCATGGGAATTGAAATATTAAGTGCACCCCATATACATGAGGATACTTTCTTTGTATGCTGAAAAGAATGAATGATAATTTGTTGTCTCCGAAGGACTTATTGGAGTAGGATGTAGGAACGGCCAACGACTCTCCAAGATCTGCACCTTAAGAATGCAGCTTATCTCCACACTATACTCTAAGCAACAGAAGGTTTGCCCGTTAACAAACCAAACGGACCCTAAGATTCTCTTATGTTAATTTAAAACATTATGCTAAGAGGGCATGCTGCAAGGACGAATCACACACTATTAGCGTTTTTTCCCCAACGCCGTTGTTGTTATGCACATCGTCCCACGCCATTGGTCCCCTACTGCCCTCGCTGGGCAACTAACAAGTGCCATCCGTATCTTCTTTTTCTTTTATTTTGGTGAGTGGGTATTTTTAGTGAAGTGGTATGGACTCACATGCACCTATAACAATTATAGTTGGGATAGTGTTTAGTTATTGTAGTGATGTTATGTGTGGACTGAGATGACAACCCAATAACAGTTATTGGTGTATAACTTCACCAAGCTCTCTAATATTGTGAATCATCATTATCCCACCTCTTACGAGTGATCCTCATAAAAGTCATTCAAACATCACACGCCATGCTTAAGATTTTGCACACAGTGTTGGTTTGCATCACGGGTATGTGTATGTGAACTTTTTTTTTTTTTTTTTTTTTTTTTTTTTTTTCTGTTTGTGAGTATGTTCGTGATATTGTGAAGAATGTTTGTATAAAGTTATGTATTTTTATACTTTTTGTTTAGTGATGATCATAAAAGGTAAAATACGATGATAATGATGATGTAACGTTAACGTAAAGGTTAACGGCGGTTTCGTTAAAACGAGTCTCATATGTAAACCATATGAAGTTATGAACCATTCAAACAATCAAACCCCATTTTGTCGCTTATAACATATGGAACTAGTGGATGTAGTTGATTTGTTTCTCATTCCTATCCGTCTGTCTATAACAGGCAAAGTACAAAGTCACTTACTCCAACTTTAATCTTGGACCAGAACATTTTAATTCAAAGTCAAACCTATAAATGTGAACAATCTTGTTTGCATCTTTCAAGCAAAAAGATTTTGTACAAAATCTTGCACTTTTCTACACGGTACATAAATTTCATTTTCTTTTTACTACTTTTAACTGGTAACGTTTTTCAACAAACCCACTTATTACTCTCTAGTTATTTTAACGTACTAATGTGATTAGAGCATGGGGTGTCAAGTGTTTTGTTCCTCGTAGTTTCCAACGTGCTACTCGCCGGTTTGCTTCGTTCCTCGCCACCACACCATTAGAGCTCGCCACTTGAGGATTCGTCGTTGCAACGACGAGAATAAAGACAAGAAAACTTTTGCAGCAAAGGGTGTATTTGTTTGATAAAGGAAATAAAATGGTATGGGTGGGGCTCAAGCAATGTTGCAAAAATCGGTCAACTCGGCCGATTAATCGTTAATCAGTCGAGTACCTTGTCGATTTTTGAAAATCGGTCGAAAAATCGGCCTAGGTTAAAAATCGACACTAAGCAGTCAAAAAATCGGCCGAATCGGTTAAAATCGGCAGAATCTGTAAAAAATCGGCCGAATCGGGCAAATCGGTCATTTTAAAAATAATAATAATTTAGGCATTATACTTAATTTGGGGATCGTATATTTAACTTATAACGCACAATGGGCATCATAATCAGAATTGGAGCCTTTTATTGAGGTTTGGAAACATAGCAGGCTTAGAATCGGTTATGATTTTTAGTTTGGTCTCCAGAAATACCAAAAAACTGCAGGAAATGCCAATCTGATTAATCACCGATTAATCCCGACTTGACCGATTACTCGCTGCAGGGTGGTCGACCGCCCGACTACCGATTCACGATTTTTGCAACATTGGGCTCAAGTGAAGAGGTTTGTGTTTAGTTGTGATTGGGGGGTATTTTTAAGTGAGTGGATGTGTAGGTGATGTGGCACAAGTGGGGCCCAAATGAAGAGAAGTGGCTTCCGCACCACACCCCATGCTCTTAGTTAAAAGCCAATATTTGATTAGTTAAGGAGAAAGCAAGGGCTTGAACTGTCAAACAGTAAACTCCAAGGGGGACATTTGCAAATTTTCATTTTCAAATCTAGACAACTTTCTTTCCCAAATTAGCATATGATTCCTTGCTCAAATGATGTTCTAGTAACATCAAAATGACCAAGTCCTCTTTCGAGTCGTACCGCAACAAAACCTTTTCGTATCATGGACCGAGAAGCACACCTTACATAGCCGCTTCGGATTTACTCGTTTGAAACATTGGATCAAGTTTTGCACGCCCGTGAAAAGACTTGTCTGTGTTGCAACAAAATCAAACACGAGCGATAATCTTTCCTGTAACAAACGCAATCTAAACACTGTAAACAAAACCAAATAAAATCGAGAACATCTTTATAATGCACCATAATCAATTATCTACAATATCCTAAACATCACAAAACAAACAAGCAAAATTCTTCTTATCCTCTGTTGCAATCCATTTTTCAACTCAGTCTTCTGAATTGAGACGAAAGTCGATACTGGGCAGCTCAATACGTGGAAGCTCAGGAATTTTTAGATCATGAACTGGCGAAGATTCAATGAGGTTACTTGTGAGGTTGCTAGAAATCAATGAGTCTGTATCTTCATCATTGCCAATTGCTTTAGAGGGTCTTATCATACTCATAAACAAACCACCAATGGAGCGAAACGGGTGAGTCACTCCATCTTTGAGTTTCAAAATGATGGACACTTCGGATATCTGCCAAGTGACGGTCAGGACTATCATGGCTGAAAGAAGACATTGTGTTATGAAATTCTGTCTCTTTAGTTCCTTGAGCTCTTTTACTATCTTAGCTTTTTCCTCGTCATCTTCTTCTTTTGATTTTGCAACGTTTACGTTCTTCATTTTGGTTAAGTCACCGTCGATTGTGGATTCCGATTTGGAGACTGCAAGGGGAAGTAGCTCCTCTGGTTCACTTTCCAACTTATCCAACTGTTATTATTGTTAGGAAACAAAAAATCAACTTGAGGAAACGGGTATCTGATAATTACGTTTTCAAGAGACAAGTGTTACTTTGAGTCATGTAGAATTGTATGTTTCCCATAAACGCGTCAAGTGTTTACAATGCGAATAAATACACAAACACATAATAAACGGGCTACGCCCAAACATACGTAAACACTATAATAACGAGCTTTGTATAATAGTCCGCTAACAATATTGTGGATACGCAATAGTAGATGTAACACATATGATTTTACATTATTATCTTGGTGTCAATATATACATATGCAAAATGGTATTCAGCATTCTAATTAGTCAAATTAATCCATCAACAAAATGTGTATCAGACACACCTTCAGGCAACATAAGATTTCGTTACTATTTGATTATTTCATCTCATATAATCACATAAAAATGTGTAAACTCATAAATGTCACTAAAAGAAATGATCAATATCATTAGTCTAGATGCTTATCTTAAAGTGTATATATTAGCTACAAATATAATATTTTTCCTTCTACAAAAAATGGCTTATCTGCTGATAAATGTAACACGCCCTAAAGCCGAAAGCAATGAGCAAGGCCGTCTCGTGATTTTCGGTGACCGTAATCAATAAAAACAAAGAGATCCTATTACACTTGTAAACTAAAAAGAAATTGAATATAAAAATTTAAATTATATGACTCATATATGTTTAATATTAGATGTATTTATATGCGAAACTAACAAAAATGTGGCTCATTTCAAGTGGAGGCCCTGTGTGACGACACATATTACACACCCTCTCCGAAAACCCCTATGGCAATGAGCTATATAAATATCCATCGGGTTCGACTTAAAACCATGATATAACAGTACTAGTATAGCCTAGTACCCAGGGGTGAGCATCTGGTCAAACCCGGACCGGACCGGACCAAACCGAGACCGATTTAGCCCAAAACCACATACCGAGGACTTCGGTCCGGCCCAGGTCGGCCCGAGAAGGCAAAATGGTCGGTTGCACGTAAAACCGGACCGGACAAAAGACCGAACATGAGGTAAAGTGTGGACCGAGGAGGTTCGGTCCGGTTCGGTCCGCGTTCCGTTATGCTCACCCCTACTAGTACCTGCTCGAAGCTTACAACTATATATCGAATATTTTACGTCATTCCAATGTGAGACGTGTTGTTACATATAAACATTTTAACAAAATTTCGTACACACCTCAACACACTATATATCTATACTACTTATAAAGCATGCATATCCCCAACCAAAACCCAACCCTCTATTTTTAAGATTCAGCCATCCAAACCTACATCCAAGCCTAAATTTACACACACCAAACCAACATACAATCCTAAAAATTACCAAACAACCATTATCTAATCCTAACAAACTAATACCAACAAACACCCATCATTCATTTCCATTTACTTCCCTTTTAAATTTTTCTTTAAAAAAACACACACTTACACCACTCTCATCTCCCAACCAAACCCTACCAACCATTCTAAAAATAAAACACTCTCTCCACAATATAAAAAAAACAAAACACTCTCACTCTAAATAACAACACACACAAACACATTCATCTTAAAAAAAACTCTCAACAAAAACATCCCAAACCCTACAACCGCCGCCGCCACCCTACTACCGCCGCCAACACCCTACTGCCGCCACCAATCTCCATCAAGTTTTTGGTATGTCTTTTTATACACCCGATTTTTCTTTTGTATATCTATTTTTTTTAGATTCGTAGTTTTTTTTTTTTATTAAAGATGCGTATTTTTTTATACAACCGAATTTTTTTTAGTAGATCTAATGTTTTTATTTGTAGATATATTGATTTTTTGTAGATCCAATTTTTGTTTTTAAGATCCGTATTTTTTTTATTTTTTTTTAAAATCCGTATTTTTTTAATTTTTTTTAAAGATTCGTAAGTTTTAATTTTTTTTAAAGAGGAGAATTTGTTTTTAGTAGATCTAATGTTTTTATTTGTTGATATATTGAATTTTTTTTGTAGATCTATTTTTTTTAAGATCCGTATTTTTTGATATAGATCTATTTTTTTTATTAAGATCCGTGTTTTTTTTAAATCCGTATTTTTTTTTTTATTTTTTTTATAGATTCGCAACTTTTTAATTTTTTTTAAAGATCCGAATTTTTTTAGTAGATCTGATGTTATCTAATTTTTTTTATAGATCTAATCTTTTTATTTTTAGATATATTGATTGTTTTTGTAGATCTAATTTTTTTAAAGTTCCGTAATTGTTTTTGATAGATCTATTTTTTTTAAAAAGAATCGTATATTGTTTTAGTTTGTTTTTTTAAATTCGTATTTTTTAATTTTTTTAAAAGATCCGTAAGTTTTTAATTTTTTTTAAATTCGTATTTATTTTTAAAGTTTCGTAGTTTTTTTTAATTTATTTTTAAAGATCCGCATTTTTTTAAGAATCCTTAATTTTGTTTTATAGATCCGATTTTTTTTGTGTAGATCTAATGATTTTATTTGTTGGTAGATCTATTTTTTTTATAGATTCGTATTTTTTTTAGGTCCGTATTTTTTTTTGTAGATCTAACGTTCTTGGTATTTTTTTTGGTTAGTTCCCCCGCTTGCTGCTGTTTTCTCACAAGAAAAAGTCGCCGGAAAAAATTAGTCACTGCCGGAAAAATAGTATCCTTAATTTTTGAAATTGTTGTTAATATTTATTATGTAAACTTTTCTTAATATTTATTATGTAAATTTTGTTATAATAAGTTTGTTACAAATTTTATATTGTAAATTTTGTAATATGTTTATATTATAATCATTGTTATAAAGTTTGATGTGTAGATTTGTTATTAATTTTATGGTATAAGTTTTGATATGAAGTTTATAGTTAGATCTAAGCATCATCATTGGTTGTTCGTTTGAGAAAAAATATGTCGTGGACATCTCTATTTATTTTACTTGTAGCTTTAGATGTGCATGCATATTCTCTTAATTTTGGGCTAATTTTTACCAATTATTATTGTCAATGGATTTCTTTTTTATATACTTTTCCTTAGGCATAGTTTGCTTTTTGGGTGGATATAAATGTTGTTCCAAGACTGGCTATAATATAACTACATACCTTTCTACTTTGGCACTTGATTTTAATGTTGGGTTTTGTTAGATTTTAATAAATCGGGACTTTTTTTGTTGGATATATATGTTTCCCCTTTATTTTGAGGCTATTCTAAGCCTATTATGTTGTTAATTTGGTTATTTTTAGTAGATTTATTAAAGCCTTTTAGCCTTTTGTGTTTTTCTTAATAATTTATTTCAGATTCAAGGTTCTAATTTTTTATTTCAGTACTTAAATCGAGAAAGAAAAAGCTCATAATTTTTGGTTTCCCAAAATATTAAAAAGGGTGGAACAAAGCAAATAAAAGTGGCAGACAAAGCAAAAAGGGGTGGAACAAAGCAAATAAAAGTGTTAGACAAAGCAAAACTTTAACTCAAAATCGACACTAAAAAAGGCGGGATCATCATATTCCACGTTTTGAAATATTTCAACCAATACTTGATTCTCTACCTTATAATTTTAAGGGTAGATCTATTGTATATTAAAGTTTGTGTATTTTTTTTTTGTAATTTTTGTATTTATTAAGTTTAGTTAAGTTATGTAGCTAAACTGAGTTTGGCAGATTATTTATTTTATGTCGCTGATTTTGATTTTTTTTATTAGATTAGGTAATTGATAAATTTGAAATATATTTTGTTTGATTATTGAAATTATTTTAACTGTCTAAATGTTTTGACATTTTCAACTTTTTAATTTCAAAATATAATAAAGGGAAACATCTCAAAATTTTTAAAGTGTAAAAGGTTTGGAATTTTAAATATTTTGAACTTCATAAAAATTCGGAAGTATAAAAGTTTTCTTTTGAAGTTCGATATACTTTGAAAATGCAAGAGTTTTAACATTTTGAAATTGTGTAGTTGCAAAAATTTTGAACTCAAGAAATTTTGAAATCTATGAAACTTGAAATATTTTGAAGTGATTTTGGGTTGTTTAAAGTGATTTGACATCCCCCAAATGTCATAACATAAAGTGATCTCCTCGGGCCAAAAACTTTTTACTTTTAAAAAAAGTTTGAATTCTATACACAAAAGAAAAGAAAATAGGTACTCCCTCCGTCTCAAAATTATTGTCACTAGACAAAATTCACACAATTTAATAAAAGTGGGGCCACTTTAATTTTCAACCATTCAAAAGGAATATTCCTCCACTAAATTCTCTTTCTTTTACTATAAAAGGAAAGTGGACAATAATTTTGAGACATCCAAAAAAGGAAATGTGGACAATTATATTGAGACGGAGGGAGTAATATTCTTTGTTCAAAAACAAATCTGACAATGGGCTCTTTTTAACGTACACTTCTCCTAACATCACATGTGACTAAAAACTTTAAAACAATCACATGTGACTCAAATTCATCCAGGGTATAATTTTCTCGAGAAAACAAAGTTTTGAGTTTTTAATTTCATATCCACTTGCAAGTCCAAGTGCAAGTGCTCTACTTTTTATACACCTTTAATTTATTCGGGAGGATACGCACACCATCTTTTTTGATACATACACTACACTATACAATACTGTAATGCATATTGTATAACACTGTAATGCACAAATGTAGTGTATGCATTAAAAAAATATGATGTGCATTTCAACACCCTTAACTTATATTTCATCTATTTTAACATCTACTATTTATTTGTTTTGGGTTGTGAATTTTAACTATATCGAAACTTTTACTTGGAACTTGAATTGACGCTTGACTAAGCTTCAAAAGATGTATGGAAAATTGTATTGTTTAATAACAATCAACAAACAATGATGTTGTTTGATTTGAAGTTAAGAAATTTTTGTTGTTTTGTTATGATATTTATTTTTGTATATTTGTTTATTGACACTCATGTCAACCAACAAAATTTCATTATGTCATTTATATACCGTTGTAATTTCGTTTTTTGGAACAAAGACTTGTTCTAACTTTAGAGAACTAGCAAAATATATTTCATGATCATTTATTTTTTATAACGATTGTGATCACAAAAAGTTTTGCAGCTTAATAAATTGAGACAAACATGTCATAAGTGAATAAACATCAACACCAAGCTCCTTCACCTATAATATCTCAACACGTGCTACAAAATTTATCATCCTTGATCTACAAAGCGTATTGTAAAACATTGCCACTTAAAATGTTGTCTACAACTAGCTAGCCACAAATTGTCGCTAAAAATTATACGTCATCGTTGCTATACGCGAAAAACTTACTATTGCAATCTTAATCACCTACTGCAACTTAAAACTATGTTACCAGGAAAAAAACACTTGCACTCATTGACGCTACCGCATTTTGTTGAAAGGCATGAATTGTCGCTACTAAGTAACCATGGCATCTGAAAACTTTTGTCGAATACTAGACACCGCCGCCGCTAGAGTTGAATTATCACATGTTACAACAGTTTGTAATTACATTTTCATCCTTTTTCAAGTTTTATTTTGAACGTTATACAAAACACTTACCACAATATCGTATATCGTTAATTGTCTGCCGCTAGAAACCGATGCCGCTAGGCACGGGTACTCGCCTAGTATATATATATATATGAAACAATTCATGGTAACTCACTTAAGGAAATCCACAGAAAAACTACCTGAGACATTAATTTGCAAAGCAAACGATGGTCGTGTTTCTCATCATCATCATCACTGGGGCCCACCTCTTGCATAACTTGTTTTACTGCATGTTTTATCACTTCTACCTTAGACGGTGACACCATATCTCTGTCTTAAAAATTCATACACTGTCTAGAATGAATGAATAAATCAATGAATGAATCTTTTTTTTTTGGGAAGCCTGGAGTGTTCTAGTTTTCTAGAAAAGAAACAGTCAAATAATAATTAAGTACTAGTAGTATCGAATCATGCATGATCTGCTCCTGTCCTGACACGTGGTTGTAGTTATTATCATACGTGGCATGTAACTTATTATTATATGTCTATTTTATTAGCCAACCATATATCTTCATTTTTTGTTTTGAGTTGATAGTAACACAAAGTCACAAAGTAACTGATAGTCACGTTATTATTCCTTTTCAACTCATGTCCATATGATTTTTAAAAAGTTAATTTGCATATTCAAAGTATTATCCATAACATAGTTGTACATAAAGGTTAACATATCTGACCGTGAATCGAACCGAATTGAAAAGCCGAATTAGAAAGTTATTTCGGTCCGGAATGTATCGAACCTATTTCGATCCGGTCCTCGGTCCACACTTTACTTCATGTTCGATCCTCGGTTCGGTCCGGTCATACGTACAACCGACCAATAATGCTTTCTTAAGGACCGGACCGACCAATACCGGACCAACCACATTCGGTCCGGTCCACGGTCCGTGGTCTCGGGGTAAAGGGTCTCGGTCTTGTTCGTTTTTTTTTGTCCGGTCTGGTTTTGACCTGATGCTCACGTCTAATTGTCAATATTTACAGTGTGTTTTATATACTTGTATAGTGAGTGTCCCAATCAAAATATGAAATGTGCAAATCACTTTTTAATTTTTAACGATGCATTTTTGTTTCGTTTTTATGCGTGACACTTAATGTTGCATAACGACATTGTGCGTAACACCCGAAATCATATAATTTTTTACTTAACTAAAATTATGTTAGCGATATCGATTTTTCAAAAATGCAAATGTTTCTAACTTCTCGTGTTACAAATCCTTTTTAGCTTAATAAAATACACCACATGAATTTTAATATTAAATCCTCCACTAACGTGACCCTTGGACCTATGCTCAGTTTTTGAAGCAGAAGGTTCCTCAGAACGTGTTTTCACGAGTGCATATACCTCCAACTCAGAACGGTTTTCACAATGTCACGAAGAGTACAGCTGCCCGGACTGCTGCTGCAGATGCGCAGACAAAGGTTGCAGCTTCTCAAAAGAAGGATAAAACTACTACTCAGACGAAGAAAAAAACGAAGAGTCAAAAGGATGAGACTAATGGCACTACCAAGACCGTTCCCACTTCTGCTCCTTCATCCTCCAATGAACAGATAGCTCCTGAGACGTCAAAGGTCAAAGGTTCTCAAAAAGAATAAAGTTAACGGGACTACCAAGACGGGTCCCACTTCTGATCCTGCATCGTCAAATGAACAGATAGCGCCTGAGACGACGCCTGGGCCTTGTTTAACAGAGGTTAAAACTTCTCAAGAAAAGGATAAAGTTAATGGGACGACCAAGACGGGTCCCACTTCTATTCCTTTACCAGTTACTTAACAGATGAAGACTAAGACAACGTTTTGGACCGTATGCATGAGATGCAAATTGCAGTATGAATTCTTGAGAAAGTATTTAAACCGAAATATGTTATGCCCCACTTTTTCAGGCGTTGCGGGAATTTCACAAGGAACGGGGAATAACATTTCAACCCTAGAAACGTGTAAGATAACGGGTATTGAGGCTGGCAATGGTACAAGCTCCAAGCGGGGTCCACTAAAAAGGGATCGAGAAGAAGCTGGACTAGACACTATATAGAGGAAGCTTTGAGAAATAAGATCGCTAAAAAAGAAGCTAAATCCGCATCTAAGAAAGTCAAATCTGTTAAAACAAAGCAAGATATTAAGGGGTTTGATGCAATTAAGGAAACAGGGCCTATCAAGAATCACCTTATAAAGAAGGCGACTACGGAAATAAAGAAGACACTGGACGAATGGAGTACAGAGGCCGTAAAAGTTGCTGACATGGCAAACGGCTACTCAAAGAGTGACGAGGCTGACGTCCCAGATCCAGATTTTTATGATTTTGATATAGAAAGAAGTGAAAAGTGTTTCAAAGAAGGTGAGCTCTGGGCTGCATATGATGATCTTGACGGGATGCCTCAGAACTATGCCATAGTCCACAAAGTAATTTCTTTAAACCCATTTAAGATGAAAGTATGTTGGCTTAGCTCAAAACCTAACAAGAAACCACTTCCATTTCCCGGGTTCCTGGAAGCATTCGGCGAGTTTCAACCAGGAAAACATGAAACGGTTACCTCCCCGAACTATTTTTCTCACAAAGCTAGCTTTACAAAGCAGAGAAACGGTAACATTTGTGTTTTCCCTAAAAAAGGAAGTGTTTGTGCTCTGTACAAATACGATAAAACACTGGATACAATAAGACATACTTACGAACTTGTAGAAGTTGACGAGTCCAGCGAAGAAACAGGCATTACCGTCGCGCCACTAGTCAAAGTTGCAGGATTTAAAACTATGTTTCACCGACATCTCGACAGCAAAGAAACAAAAGTTATCCCGGAAAAAGACTTTCTTAAAATATCGCATCAAATACCTTCATACTTGCTCACGGGTCAAGAATCTGCAAATGCTCCAAAGGGTTGTCTAGACCTCGACCCTGCAGCTATTCCTCCCGAGTTTCTTCATGTTTTAGCAGATAATAAGGAAGCCGATACAATGGATATCAACAATGGTCCAAGTACTCATGGTGTTTGTTCCATTTAGGTACAAAATTCCTGAACTTGGGAGTTTGGTTTGGTTTTTTGGGTTGTTGGATGGGAAAATAGGTAACATGTAGTGTGCATTATGTAGTTGTAACTTGTGCTTAAAAGGGTTGTACAACTCAGTTTTTGTTAGATGCTGCTGATATATCTTGTCTTTATTTAGATATGTTTCTTTTGTACTTTTGGAATCCAAACATTGACTGTTACTAAGGAATGAAAATGGAGGAATGTTTTGGTACTTAATGTTGTTTTTTGTCTTTATGTCTTATCTTTTGTTAGGTTTTGAAGTCTAATAGTTTTAAAATTTTGTTGTATGTACTTTATATTATAAAGTAACCGTGCGCAAATGGGGTTTTTTGGGCTAACCGGTTCGGTTAGTAACCGACCCAGTTTTTGGTCAAACCTGGTCAAACCGGTTATTTTCAAAAAACGGTTCGGGTCGGTTAGACTTTTGGGTAGAAAAAACAAAACCCTGTACTAACCGGTTTGTAACCGGTTATTATAGGAAAAACCGGTTATAACCGTTTTTTTTTTTACCCTTTTTTTTTTTTTTTTTTTTTTTTTTTTTACTGTTAAGGACTAAATGGTGCTCGGGTTTTCGGTTTTTTTGCCATTCGCATTTTATACATAATAACTCAATAAACTTCAACTTTTATTAAATAAACTCATAATACGTCAAACATAAGCTAATACATTGAGCGATAGTGAGGTCTTATTCGGAGTCTCCGGATCCGTACCTAGCTTAGTCATCTTGAGCGATTTCTTCATCGGAAAGTGAGATTCTATAACCCTTTTGCATCTCGATCTCAAGTATTTGTGGTTCGATCTCTAAATAATTGGCTTCAACATTAGAAATGTGTTGTATACGTTCTTGTGCGTCTAACTGATCCTTAAAGCAAATACACATCTCCAAAGATGTCGGCGTGAGTCTTGTTCTTCGAATCGTTAATACCCTTCCACTAAGAGAAAAACATGATTCCGAAGCTACCGTAGAAGTTTGTACACTTAGTAAATCTCGAGCCATCTTGGATAGAACGGGAAATTGAGATTGCCTTCCTTTCCACCAAGACAAAACATCAAAGTTTTCAAATTCTTCTTGTCCCATAGAGCTTATCCAATCTATTCTGATATATCTCCCAAATTCGTTAGTACCGATTTGGTCACTCCTAGCCCGTTTAACACTTTCTTGTCTTAAAGTTTGAAATAAGTTAAACCTCGAACTCAAAGAGGATGATGAAGCACCACAACTCATTGAAACATTAGTTGAACCATATTTACTAAAATAAATATCAAATAAATCTTTAAAACATTTGTTAAAATAAGCTTTTGCATTGCATAGTTAAGGTTTTCTAATTGCAAATCCAAATCAATTGAAATTTTCTCAATAAGTAGTTCCACCCCACTAATGTTAAAGCATGGGTCTAATGTGGCGGCACAAGTAATTACCGGTGGAATTTCTTTGAAATATTTTCTAAGTTTTCTTTCATAGGTTCAACCATATATGACTATTTTTATCATATGGTGGACCACTTGATTCGAATTCGCCTATTTTTGAACACATTGCAAAAATTTGTTGGAGTACCCTATGACTCGTGGGATAATATACACCCGATAATAAAGTAGTTGCATCTTTAAAAACTTCGAGTAATTCGGTTAATTTTTCAATAATTTCCCAATTTTAGACGGAAAATGGTTCAACTAGGTTATCACCGGCAAGATCATCATGAAAAGTACTTAAAGCAATTTTTTGGCGTAAAACACTTTTAAACATATAATAAGTTGAGTTCCATCTTGTATGAACTTCCTAATTAGGTGTTAAAAATTCGGTTTCCGTTTCCACACAAAATCTCATATAACTCTTATATCTTGCTTTAGGCCCACAAAATATATCATGCAACATTGTTTTAAAAGCATTTTTTTATCGACATTATTTCGGGTACCCCTAATCCGTCTTGCACAACCAAGTTTATGATGTTTGCAACACATAGACTATGAAAAAAATGCCGTTCAAAGGTGGTTGGTATCTTGCTATTAGTTTAGTGGCGGCATTTGTATTGTTAGAAGCATTATCAAATGAGATTGAAAAAATCTTATGCTCCAATTTAAACCTTTTTAACACATTTCGTAACTTAAGAAATAAATTCATACCCGTGTGAGGATAATCAAAGTTTTGAAAATCAATCGTACGCTTCATCATTTGCCAACTTACGAGATCAATCCAATGCGCGGTAACACAAACGTACGAATGCGGCAAATGATGAGGCGCCGACCAAACATCGGTTGTTAAGTTTACATTTGTATTTAAATTTTCAAAACCTTTTATGATTTCGAGTTTAGCCTTTTTCCACATTTTAAGTGCATCACGTTTAAGAGTAGAACGACTTACGTGACTATATCGCGGTTGAAGATAATTTTGAAGCACCTTGGTTAATCTCAGGTTGTCGAAATGGTTGAATGGCAAAGCTTCTTTACAGGGTCTTCAAGTTCCACTTCTAAATTAGGCCACTGAAACCTTGATATTGAGCTGGTCCAAACACCATTCATTCCATGATCTGCCAAACACTCTTCAAAGTAACCAAAATGAAATGCAGCCATCTTAATAAGATTTTTACCAGCAAAGAAATAACCAAAACCCCAATCCAAAGTCCAGCAGCCACCAAACTCGGCAATCTAAGCCTCACATTTTCGCTCATAATTCAACACAGCTTCTTACCACCAAACACTTTCAAACCAGCAGACAGAAGAGGAATCTAACCCAATATCATTGCTTATAACATCATATTTGACCTTCCAAACATAAATACCAACCGGCTAAGTGCCAAGACCAAAAAGACGGTAACCAACAAATTCCAAAATTACTAGAATCCAAGACCACCAGCATATTTCTATCGTATTATTGTTTACATATTACTAAAACATCAAATATCTAAAGAGCAACAAATAGTTACTATTGAAAACACTCATATACATATTTTAGTAAAACCTTCTTATTGAAAACACTCATATGTTTACACCACTGAAATTAAAGTGTCCACATAAAATAGTTTAATCATTTTAGAAAGTCCAACTTTTTATGTGTTGTTGGCTTGTTGCTCAAGTTTTAACCTGGAAGTTAATCTTATATAACCAAAACTTATAATCTTACCACCACTACAGAAGAGGAATCTAACCCAATATCATTCCTTATAATCTTACCAACCATTTTACAGTAACCAAAATTACTAGTACTATACCCAAGACCACCAGCAGATTTCTTTCCCACAAAGAACAGATAGTAGAACATATCCAATACCATATAACCTTATTCATCTGGCGAACACGGTCGAGCTGTTGCCATCACACCAGAAGTATTTTTTTTAATAACTAAGCAACTGTTATTTATACTTTCTTACAAAATATGAAAATTTTCCATATTCTTCATTTAAATATTAATTCTTCTTCATAAAATGTGTTTTGAGTGTTATTTTATAATGTTATACGTTGTATTTCACTTACAGTTTGTAATACCTGAATTTCTAAAATTCACAAAAAAGACCAAAATACCCCTATGATCAAAAGTATGAAAAATTGATTTAAAAGAATACCAAATAAGCTATGTAAATTCAGAAACTTTATAAGAAATATCATTTATGATCCAAATAAATCTTAATGACCTTGCAAAGATTATTTTTATAGTTTATAATTTTATAAAAACAGTTTTGTGTTTTTATAATAACCGAATGTAATTATTTAGTTTTATAAAAGAATTAAATTAATAAAAGCCCAATACAAATTTTTAAAATTTAGATTCCATTTATTAAAAGTCCATTACAATATTAAGCCCACAAAAAAATTAGAAAATCATATAAATACATATTATACGGTTCATTCTATCCCTAATACTCGATTATACCTAAACCGACTCTAAAACCCTAAAAACGTACTAAATAGCGAATGAGCTTATAATAATTTTTAGGACCATGATTTGATTTTTCTAGAAGCTCTTACATGTTATACGACCTGTATAAAATACATAATTGTGAATTCGAAGCTTGTGTGAATTGTCTTGAGTTTTATTGTTCGATAAAGCATGAAAAAGAAAAGAAAATAAAATGGGACGATTAGGGTTTACATGAACTAGGGTTTGCTTGTTATCATTAAGGGTAATTAATGAAGTAATAATGATGAGCTAATGATGGGTTAAACCTAGGTTTAGGGTTTGTACTTGAATTATGCATATTTCGGTTCTTAATAAAAGTTTTGGGTTGGTTTTGTAAATTATGAAACTTAAGGGTTATTTTTGTAAACAGTAAAATACATGTACTAAACGTATAAAATAAGTGTGGGGGTTAAACGTGTAATTTTGGATATTTAGAGGGCCATTCAAATTGTTATTAAATTTAAAAGGGTACGTTTTGTAAATTCTAAAACTTTTGGGCTAAAAGGGTAAAATCTGATAATATAAGGTTAGACCGTGAAATTAAAAATGTCAAAGGTGTAATGTGTAATTATGGGTAATTATGGGTTTGACAAGTGTGAGTTGATTTTGTAGAGACATGCATGAGTTTTGAGATAACTTCGGTTTGTTATCATTTACGTTCTGGGTCAAAGTGGAAATCATTAAAAGAAGTAACATGTGAATTTAATGCGTATTAAGTAATATTAAAGATTATGAAAAACCCTAGTACCTAAATAGGAAGTTGATTGGGGTTAAAAGCTAAATGTGCAAATTCGTTATTTCATGTAAGTTATCAAGGCTTGTGTAAACTATTTTGAAAGAGAGTCCTAAAAACCATTCTTGACATTTGTAAACCCTATACTTTGAAGAATGATTATATGAGTCCTCAAATAAGATAATTATTATATTAAGCCTTTAAGTTTACTAATTGTCATTTCCAAATCTTAGGGTTGGCTAAAAAAATGATTTATACTTTAAAATGTTGAAATTCCTTATGTCACTAAAATGAGTATATTCTGACAACTCTAAGAATATTAATGAGATAAATCCGTTATAACATTAATGATGCTAATAAGTATAAAATAAATCATAATCCGTGTAGATTCGTTGAAGGAGACGCGACGTTACATCTTCGTATTCCTACATTCGTTTGCTTTCCTCTCATTTGCTTTAAGGTACAGATATTCTGACCTTCTTAGTAAAGGCTCCTCAAGATGTTCTTTTCGTTAGTTTTTCCGTTTTACTTATTAGGGTTTCCAATGCCATTGCTATGAACCCTTTCCTGATTGTTTGACCTGTTGCTTATCTAAACTTATGTTTTATTGAATCATGCGATACTTGATTTGAACTTTACGTTAGGAAGACTTTGATATGTGTAATTGTTGAACCTTATTATATTTGAATATGAACCTTATGATATGAGTTATTGATATGTTCTTTGCTGAACCTTGTGTTTGATTAAGACGTGTGTCATAATTGAAATTTGGTTTGACCTAAGTTAGTTTGACACCCGAGCCAAATAATACCTAGTCATGGGGGTTCCATGTCCGTGTGAGTGATGCACCTCTGACATGACTCTAGGGCAGTAGAGTGAAGTTCTGCCACGTCCCTTATCTATTATTTGTTATGAGCTCTAGTTTATATTATATTATCAATATATGTTTGTGGGGCATATGGATGCATCCTAGATCTGATCAGTTGTCCGATATGATTTGTTTAGATGAATGATGTCGTGTGCAATACGCATCTTCATAAAACTCTGGGAGTTAGCTACTCCGGATTATTTTGAGATTGTTTCTATATAGTCATGATGTTTTTGATATGATATGTTTTGGGCTCGTGGTAGTTAACTAAATCCTAAATTGTTGTTTTCATATTAGGTATTCTGATTATGATTCGGTATGTTCCAATGTTTATGATTATGTGCTGGGTTTATTATATGTTTTCATATATGTGTATGCTTTTGTATGTTTATGTGATTACCGTTTACAATGCTAGGTTATGATTAATATGTTTAAATGTGATTTGCATGCTGTTATCTGATGTCATGTTAGTTTCTCGTTATGTGAATTCGTTGAACTGTGGGATGAACGTGTTGGTGTGAAAGTGGGTATTCTATAAGTTTAGTATGTATAATTTGTTCAGTTAATTTTGTGAACTTTGCTTATACATTAGTGTTTATTGCTTATGTGAACTGCCATGTTTTAACTCTACTGATGTTAGGATTTGATTTGAGAACTGGTTTGGCTTATGATAGTTTTTTTGATAATTGCTAATGGTTATGCTATGTTTTGTTTGGTCTATTTAATTATAGTTTGTCTACTATGTTCCTATTTGTTTGTGAGACTGTCATGTTTTGGACTGCTATTTCCGCTGCTGCTATATTGATTTAAGTGTGTTAAGTGAAGGTTAATTAACTTGTTGAATGCTGTGTTTATTTTTTTCTAGAAAGTGTTTCCGTCAGCCTTAGACTTTTCGTTTGGTTTATATGTAATCTATTTATTCTAGATATGTTGATTGTTTGGTTGTTCTGATGTGTTTGTATTTGTGTCATTAGTGTGCTACGAGATGTTTTAAATTGTTATGTGGTTATTTGGATTTCTGTATATTTGTGCTCTGCAGAATCCTAAAGATTTCCTCATTACCATTTTATTTTGATTTCGTTATTTGTATATTTTGTTTTGTTTAGCTTTTGTTTCGTTATATCTGTTTACTGAGCTTTGTAAGCTCAGCCGCATTTTCTTTTCCTGCGGTAGGCATTTTAAGTATTCAAGATGAGCTTATGGGATAGCTGATCTGGGTTGAGAGTAGAGACGAGAGCAAGATTCGATTATAGAGATCTTAGATTTATTTTGAAGTTTTGTTATTTATGTTTTTCTTTCGAGTATTTTTGTAAGGTTTTCATTATTTTATAGTATTTAAAGTTCTGATATGAAACCGTATTGTGATATCTTTACCCTTGTCGGGTCGGGGTGTTACATTTATGGTATCAGAGACTAGGTTTTAGGACCCTTAGAGCTTAGGCTATGACTTGTGAGGATTGGGTAGATTTAGGATTTCCCTTCTGCATACTTTCCTTGCGTCCCCTATCGTACTTAGACTTTGCTAATAGTTGATTGTCCTTTTAGATGGTGATCCCTCGTCGCTCTAGTTCACCTGATAGGAGCAATCAAGAACCTGCTAGACAACCTAAGGAGGAGACGAGGTGGGCCGTTGTTATTGCTAAAGGCTGCAAGAGGTTTGGTAGAGTGAAGCGGACCAACAAGAGGATACGAGTTCCGGCCTATATGTGGCCATGCACGATCGAGGAGAAGCTGACCTTGAAGGACATGGACGGGAAAGTAGTAGAGGAGTACGAAACTAAGGTTGTTGACAACCAAGGTTTCACCACTAAGTATCATGATAGATGTCCAAAGTTCGTTGAAGATGGAGGAGTAAGTTTGACTAGGAATCGCGATTTGTATGCTTTCGTGGACCGTGTGCCGGAAGAGGAGGAAAGGAATCGGAGAAATGATTTTGCTAGCCGCTTATTACCGCAGCACGAAGGAAATAAGAACGGATGGATAAGTGCGGAAGAAGAGGAGGAAGAAGAAGATGAGGAAGAATACGAGGTGGACTCGGAATTGGAGTCTACGGCTACTAGTAGGTTTAATCCGACACAAGGATAGGAATTTGCGCTCCTGATTAGTTGCCCTCGTTATGAGAAATTTTTGACATTGGATTTTGGGTTAGGTTCTTTTGTTTCATTAGATGATTGAATCTTGGATTATTGAGTTTTAGTTTGGGAGCTCATCTTTTGACGATTTTGCAAATTTTATTTGATTAATGGAAATGAAACAAATTTTGAAAGTATAGTTCATGTTCGTTGTTTTCTTTCTGATAGATTCGTTGAGTTTCCATTAGTCCTCATAAGTTTCGTCTGCAATTTATTTTCTTAATGATGTTGTTTTATTACCGCTTGAATTTATATGACCATCATGATGGTATGCTCATGTGGACCTGGCCTGTTATAGTAGGTTACTTGTTATCTGTATGTTATCTCTATGTGGTGTGTTTTGCTATGATATTAGTTATGTGTTTCTGTCATGACCCGAGACCGAATATAGTGACAATAAGAACTTGTTATGTGATGCAAGTATTATGACGCCTGATCAACGTAATAATACCGAGATCATATAATCTGAACTTATTGAAGGTATACAACGTCTGGGAAATGCCTGTGGTTGATATGTGTATGGAATTTGCCTTGTACCCGTTAGTTGGTACTTTTCATATTGGGTTGAGACTCTGTACCTAATTGTGAGATTTTCATCGATATCTGTTACATATAAGTTTTGTACCATTGGGATCCGAAGTTGTTATTATCCGTGTAAACCTATAGAATGTTATGCCTGCCTTAGATTTGTATGTCTTCACATACTCCTGCGATTAGTAAGACCGTTAGGATTCGTTCCATCTATGCATATGATAGTTTTCATCTTTAGATACCTGTATAAGTTAGAGTGTGTTTTTGAATTTTTCCTTATCTCTTCTTTTACTGCTAATACTTTATAAGTATATGATTAGCGTTCGTCGTATATTCCTTGAAGTTCCGAAATCAACATTTGTCGCCGTGCTGTCCCATCTTGTTCAATTTCGAGGACGAAATTTTATTTTAGAGGGGAAGAAATTGTAATACCTGAATTTCTAAAATTCACAAAAAAGACCAAAATACCCCTATGATCAAAAGTATGAAAAATTGATTTAAAAGAATACCAAATAAGCTATGTAAATTCAGAAACTTTATAAGAAATATCATTTATGATCCAAATAAATCTTAATGACCTTGCAAAGATTATTTTTATAGTTTATAATTTTATAAAAACAGTTTTGTGTTTTTATAATAACCGAATGTAATTATTTAGTTTTATAAAAGAATTAAATTAATAAAAGCCCAATACAAATTTTTAAAATTTAGATTCCATTTATTAAAAGTCCATTACAATATTAAGCCCACAAGAAAATTA
The DNA here is from genome assembly GCA_019973895.1 of Chrysanthemum seticuspe. NCBI lineage: Eukaryota > Viridiplantae > Streptophyta > Magnoliopsida > Asterales > Asteraceae > Chrysanthemum > Chrysanthemum seticuspe. Next base: position 13,483,998 of record BPTQ01000009.1, read on the forward strand.
GAAAATCATATAAATACATATTATACGGTTCATTCTATCCCTAATACTCGATTATACCTAAACCGACTCTAAAACCCTAAAAACGTACTAAATAGCGAATGAGCTTATAATAATTTTTAGGACCATGATTTGATTTTTCTAGAAGCTCTTACATGTTATACGACCTGAATAAAATACATAATTGTGAATTCGAAGCTTGTGTGAATTGTCTTGAGTTTTATTGTTCGATAAAGCATGAAAAAGAAAAGAAAATAAAATGGGACGATTAGGGTTTACATGAACTAGGGTTTGCTTGTTATCATTAAGGGTAATTAATGAATTAATAATGATGAGCTAATGATGGGTTAAACCTAGGTTTAGGGTTTGTACTTGAATTATGCATATTTCGGTTCTTAATAAAAGTTTTGGGTTGGTTTTGTAAATTATGAAACTTAAGGGTTATTTTTGTAAACAGTAAAATACATGTACTAAACGTATAAAATAAGTGTGGGGGTTAAACGTGTAATTTTGGATACTTAGAAGGCCATTTAAATTGTTATTAAATTTAAAAGGGTACGTTTTGTAAATTCTAAAACTTTTGGGCTAAAAGGGTAAAATCTGATAATATAAGGTTAGACCGTGAAATTAAAAATGTCAAAAGTGTAATGTGTAATTCTGGGTAATTATGGGTTTGACAAGTGTGAGTTGATTTTGTAGAGACATGCATGAGTTTTGAGATAACTTCGGTTTGTTATCATTTACGTTCTGGGTCAAAGTGGAAATCATTAAAAGAAGTAACATGTGAATTTAATGCGTATTAAGTAATATTAAAGATTATGAAAAACCCTAGTACCTAAATAGGAAGTTGATTGGGGTTAAA
>BPTQ01000009.1:13501063-13536397 GCA_019973895.1 Chrysanthemum seticuspe
TAGGTTAGATTAGATATACGTGTGTTTGATAAATCTAAGGACGATACACTTCAAGGTTGTAAAACCCTAATACTGGTTGGAGTTTTCGTTATTAATATAATTAAGGTGTTTAAGTGTTATTACTGTTCTTCTTCTTAAGATTAAATATTATATTTCGCGTGATATTTAATAAGTAATTAGTAAGTCACTTTTTATAAGGATCGTTTGCTCAAATGGGATCAACACAATACATCTTTTTATAATAGTTATATGAAACATCCTCATACTTAATGTAGCCGTAATCACTTTTCACCATTTACCTTTATCTCTTAAAAGAACTAACTAGTAACTTACATTTAATTATACAATAATAAGGTGTCGTTTGTTTTATCATTAGGAATAAGTTTTGGTGTAGGTTTGACTATAAGATAGAATAGGAATAGGCATGAGCTTGAATATCATATCTAATATTATTGTATGATTTATTCGTTGGATTTAAGTTTTTAATTGTAAAAAAATTGATAGATTGGGACTCAAATTCGCTAGGCGGGGAGTACATCGGGGTATTGGAATTTTTATGTACAAGTTTTGAAATTATATGTATGATATGTTAATATGACCATAGTATTGTTCATAGAACCAAAAAGTATGTTTGGTAACATTAACACAATCATTTAAACACTTCGAGCCGTGTTTTTTACGAATTAGCATCGCGCTGATTCTGGTCGACTCGCCCTGGTCATTGACCTTGAAGCTTGTAATCACTGATTACTTTGTACTCCGAGCTTTACGATACTGGGTAGGCTTATGTTAAGAGGTTAATAAGCTATTGCGTATAAAAAATAGGTACAGAGCTTATTGAATTTGTTTGGGTAAGATCATGTCTAAGTGCTTTATACATTGGGATGTATTTGTATTTTTCCTAATTATCATGTGTAAAGCTACGTGAGTTTGTGAGAGAGATAACTGTCATGGGAATATGGGATTTAGGGGGTGTTTGGGTAAGCTTTTATAAAGAACTTACAGGCTCGGTAAGCTTATGCCAAAGTGCATATTAGTTATTTGGGGGAATAAGGGGTTTTTCGATAATGAATAAATGCATAAGTTAAGCATAAGGTTATCCTAATTGTAGCCAATATAATGTATGTAGCCTTGTTCTGCCTCAAGATAAGAACCACATATCTAAAGGCGTTATCTTTGTTAAGTTTGGTTATAAAAGCTATATGGATTAGTTTCTCTGGTTTACACTCTACTTATATCTTGTTTGAGTGTCATCATTTTGAATAGTCATTCATTAAAGTTTCCTCTATGGTGGAACCTATAGACGAAGATGTGTAAAATCCTGACTCGCTGATCAAGATGACGTTGGAACTTGGAAGTGGTGTATCCAGCAGTGGACAAAATAGAAGCAGAAAGTACCGTGATTCAAGTGGAAGCAAAACGTTTGATTCAGGTAAGAGTTAGTTACTTCTAGTCGTCGTTTTAATGTAATGTAACTTGTACAGTTTGATCTAATTGTGAGTTGTTTTTTAATGTTGCCGAAAGTATCACTGAAGAAGAACGATCTAATAGATATGCAACCTCACATTAAGGTAACTTGGGTGTTTCAGATAATGTTTCTAATCTTTTTAACATGATGAAACTTTTGTATTTGCAACTAGCAATAAAAGTTGTATTTTGAGTAAGAATGGTATATCAGGTTTGCGTCCATACCTAATACTGAGTTTGTACTCGGATGTTGCAGTGTGTTACTCCTTCATCTAGAAGTTCCAAAAGTGGTGATCATCGGCGTTCTAGGCGTGATTCACCATAATATGATAGGCGTGAAGGTAGGGTTGTCTAAAGGTGATATAGTGATGATAAGGATTATCGAGACCATGCAGAACCGTGACCTCGTCATCTAATTATGTGAAAGTTCATGGAGACCTCCTGGTATAGCTCAGTAGGCTTAATGATAAAAAGCTTATAAGCTTGACATGAATGTGATTATATGACGATGAAGCTACTTTGATCAGAAAAATTGTTACATGGCTAACTGGTGTTTGGAATAAAGGTTTAAACAGATGGCTATGTATCATGGTTTTGAAAACCTTTGCTTCACAAGCTTTTCTATCTTCTGATACAGTGTGTTTGGAATAACAGTTTCCTGTTTGGCAGTAAATGAAATGATCATCTGGCGAGACAGTGGGTTCAACAGTGGGTTCAGCAGCAAATATTATGCAGTTCTACTTCTGTGGTTTAGCAGTGGTCTAGCAGGTCTGCAAGTTTTGGTCTTCTGTTGTAGTTTGGCAATTCAAGTCTTTTGTTTTGCTGTTATGTTATTAGTTGGGTCTGCACTGCTATATTTTTATATCTGGTATGCGTATGGCAACATGGATTTAATATCCGAACTTATGGGGTATGTTTTTGCACTGGTATTTTTTTTGTTTTACTTTGAAGTTTGTTTGTAATTGTTTTGGGTCCTCATTATCACTTTCTGAAACAATTTCTAACAACCACCACCATCTCCGACAGCCACCACCACCCTGCTGCTCTAACACCAACAAAACAGTAACCCTTTATTATATTAAATTCCCTCAATTTATACAAAATCCCCAAATTTAACTTCAAAATTGTTTGGTAGTCAAAGTTTGAAGGAATGAGAAATTTGGTGAGATGGGTTTCTGGTTGCTGATCTTGTGGCTTCTATTCACCGATTATTTTGTAGCCCGAGATTTACAACACTGGGTTGGCTAATTTTAAGAGGTTAATAAGCTATGGGTATAAAAAAGAAAGGTACTTTAACTTTATACATTGGGATGTATTTGTATTTTTCCTAATTATCATGTGTAAAGCAGCGTGAGTTTGTGAGAGAGATAACTGTCATGGGAATATGGGATTTAGGGGGTGTTTGGTTAAGCTTATATAAAGAACTTAGATTGGCTGGGAAAGCTTACGCCAGAGTGCTTATTAGTTATTTGGGGGACTAAAGGGTTTTTCGATAATGAATAAATGCATAAGTTAAGCATAAGGTGATCCTGGTACATTACATCATCTTAGTATCCTTTGGGCATGATTGAAGCCAATATAATGTATGTAGCCTTGTTCTGCCTAGAGATAAGAACCACATATCTAAAGGCGTTATCTTTGTTAAGTTTGGTTTTAATAGCTATAAGGATTAGTTTCTCTTGTTTACACTCTACTACATTTTAGGATTAGATGGTTTACACTCTACTACGTTTTAGATAAAAGCGATTATATTTTCTCTTTCCAAATCCAAATCTAAATCCAAGTTCAAATCCTAATCCAAGCCCGCTTACAAACCAAATGCACCCTTACTGATATAGATAAAAGCGATGGTCTATGAAGTGCTTTTATCTATATCATTGAACTCTCTGCGAAAAGACATTTTCTTTTTTGTCATTTGATTGCAATTGCTTTTCAACTAGTTTTTTGGATAACTTAAAGTTGCAAACTTTCATCCATACCCCACCTCAAATTCACATAAAGTTTCAACCTTTTTAAGTTTAGTCCAAGATTATTTGAAGTATGTGTAAAATCAGTCAATCTATGGTTCTTTAAGTATGTGTTTTCTTGACAGGTATACATACTTGAAAACCCATATATTAGCTCATTTTACACTGAGTATTCACGAGATGTTTGATGAAAAGGTTCTTATTATTGTTTATAGATGAAAAAACTAGAATCTATTTTTTAGATTTTGCTGTAAATGTTGTTTAGATAATGGTGAGATTTGTTGGGAGCTTACATTTTTCGGGTTTTGGTTTTCGAGAATTTGCCAAGTCTACGAATGTTTTTAAGATTTGAGCTGTTTTTATATGGATTTAAGATTGTTTTTGATGTTTACTGCTTGTTAGTATTTGACGATATGTAATGGTATGGGGTGAATCATGGTGTTTTGAGAAAATGTGGTATGAATTTAGGATATGAACCATGTTAAGCTTGGATCGTTGAGTTATGATGTTTATGTTTTCGGTTTTGAGATTTGAAGTTTGAATTTTTTTTATATACGATTTGGGTTGGATATGGATTTGAGATTGCTTTTTATGTTTGTGGCTAGTTAGTACGGTATTCGACAATAAGTGACGGTGTAACTACCCTAGTTTAATACCCATTTTGTGAGCTCAAGTGAGGTGTATTTTGGTTTTTTAGAATAACATGAATTAATTTTGGATTTTGGATGTTACAGCTGCAACTTTAAACATTAATTATGTCTCTAGAAGAGAATGAATTCTACTGCGGTGCTGCGCGTGTTTATATAAAGATTCATGTTTGTATGCGTGTTTTGTACAAATTAAGCTAACGTATATGTGTGTGTTTGTATGCGTTAAGTTGTTAACATCTCTCCCACGGGTGTCACTTTTAATATAAGAAATTGATCTGCATTTTTAAAGTTATCGTTTACTGTTTCAAATTAGTTGTGTGTTTACAGTTGATGCTAGTGTTGAGGTACTTGCAAATTCTTGGTCAGGGATACACAGGGCTAATCTTAGGGGGTGTTTGTGTAGGCTTACATGTATGCTTATGAGTTCATTTGATTTCAGCTTATATGTACGTAGACATGTAAAAGATAACATATCGGTAGATTTTTAAGAAACTTAAAAATCCCCAATATCCAATGTGGATTCTCAATACCCGATGGGGATGGGGATGGGGATGTGGACTTGGGTTAGGGGACGGGGATGGGAAATGCAATCCCCGACATACCCGACCCCGTTGCCATCCCATAGACTGAAGGACCACAACATTTCCACATTGCATAATAAGTTGAATGCGAAAATGATAGGGGTCACTCATCACTGCCAATAAACCATAGTCTTGATACGGACTATTATGCTGTTATAATGAACATGCGAATGATGATCATGACCCCATGGCTTCTAGTTGTATGCATGCACTCATGCATAATGTAATATGTACTCGACCTCCATGTCTCACTAGATTTTGCAATTGTTTGGTAATTAGGGTGTTTCGAAAATAGGGAAGTTGACATTAAAAATGACTGAGATGGAGACTGTGTATGATCTTGTGCTAGTTTACTTGGAACCATATGTAATGTTTTCATATGTTAGGGTATTTTGCTTGTTGGACTGACAACTAGCTGATAAGAAAGAAAGCTTGTATACAACTCTGTTTTCATGTCAACATGTAAATTAGTTAAATTTTAAAGTTTGATCATTCTAATATTTAAAAGTACAGCAATTATCCTAGTGCCTACAGAGGCTTTATCTGTGTTTGGGGCTCATGAGTATTGTATTAAGGTTACAACTGTGTTGATTATATGACACATTGTTCATTAATTTGGTATGACGCCTTAAATACACGTGACTTAAAATTTATAATAAATGTGATTTGAAATCTAAAAGGACTCTTCTTTGCTAGGAACAAAAGTGCCATTTTCTCAAAGTCATGACTAATGCTTCCCTTTCTTGATTGTGCATTGCATTAGTGTTTTTGTTCTTTACCTTATTTTTGGTTGTTTTGTAGCATCTGATATTGACATTTTCTTAAGAAGTACTACGTGTCATTCTCTGTAAAATCCTTCTCTTGGTTTTAACGAGATTTGTTTGATGAAGAACAAAATACGTACAATGACGAAAATGGGACGAACGAAAATGTATGTTGGTGCTTCATGCTAATAACTGTAATATAACTTATAAGAGCATAGATTCCCATTCGCAAAGGTACGTAAGGTTTGATTGAAATTAGGAATTTTGGATTAATTTCTTTACAGTTAGGATGCTTTGAAGTTAGATGCCTCATTTGGGCTTCGGGGAATGACTGAAGTAGTGTTGTTTTTTGAAGTTACACTCTCTGCATGATGAAAAAACGCAGAAACTAGGAAATGTCTAAGTAACTGTGTTACTTGATCTTTCTGAAACCTTAATTATTTTTGTTATGAAATGCATAACACAGTGTTTTCTTGCTCTTTTCACTGATGACAGCGAAGAAATACGAGCTAAAGTGAGGAAACAGATCGATAAAAAGGTTGCCGAGTGGCGAGAGGAAGGAAAGGCAGAGGTTCTTCCAGGTGTTCTGTTCATAGATGAAGTCCACATGCTTGATATCGAGTGTTTTCCATTCCTAAACCGGGCCATGGAAAACGACATGGCACCAATAATTCTTGTGGTCGCCAACTGATGAATCACTACTATTTGAGGCACAAACTACAAATCCCCACACGCGATTGAAATCGATTTCCTGGATCGCCTTCTCATCATCTCAACACAACCGTACATTGAAGATGACATTCGCAAGATTCTTGATACAAGGTGTCAAGAGGAAGATGTGGACATATCTGATGATGCAAAGGTTTAGTTGACAAGATTCTTGATACAAGTGTCAAGACATCTGAGATACGCCATAAACTTGATCACATCAGCTGCATTGGCTTGCCAGAAGAGGAAAGGGAAGGTTGTGGAAATGGAAGACATGAGCCGAGTTTATGAGCTGTTTTGAGATGTGTGAAGATCTACACAGTACTTGATTGAGTATCAAAGCCAGTACATGTTCTATGAAGCAGCAACAGTGGAGGAAGATAAATCCAACATGATGGTTTGACAATGACGTGCTTGTAATTCCTTTTTATTAGTTTCAGTTTCAAGTCTGGTTGTTTTTTGAGCCTATTTATGGGGTGAATTTACAATGTAGAACAGTAGAAACAGCTAATCATGTCCGATGGCAACATGAAGAATGTGCTACTTTTTCATCCAGTTAGCGATTGTTGGTCTATGTCTAATCGTTGAGTTGTGTGCAAGATGATTTTTCGAGTTTGAATGTGTGACCAAAACAACTTATATGATATCACGCATGCTTATAGCAAAATCCAAAAAATTGCTTTTGTAATCATATTTAGCACGATAACATCTATAGGGAATTATTATAAAACTGGGCAAAAAACATTCCGGGCCAATGTGATCCTTACAAAAAACATAAGATGTTGATCAAATAACTCTTCAAGAAGACTTGTAGCTTAGTCTAGGACAACTTACCGAAATAGGTTGCAAGATCATTATTGATGGAAATTTACTGACTTTGTATGATAAGAACAAGAAGTTGTTGATGAAAGTAGAACGATCTAAGAATCGACTTTACAGTATTAGATTACATATAGTAGCACCTATATGTCTTTTAGCAAACATAGATGACCAAGCATGGTTATGGCATGCTAGATTAGGTCACCTGAACTTTGATACAATAGATAAAATGACAAGGAAAGGTTCAGTTGATGGAATACCAAGAATAAAGCATGCAGGACAAATCTGTGATGCATGTTTATTAGGAAAACACATCAGAACACCATTTCCAAACCAAGCTAAATTCAGATCAAAGAACCCGTTAGACTTAGTATATGGAGATCTTTGTGGTCCCATAAGTCCAACAACACACTCCGGAAAGAAGCTCATCTTCTTATTAGTCGATGACTGCACACGATTTATGTGGGCTTACTTTCTAAACTCGAAAGATCAAGCATTTAGCACATTCAAGGAATTTAGACACCAGATCGAATCAAAGTTGAAGTTGAAAATCAAGATGCTAAGAACTGATAGATGAGGTGAATTTACATCACATGAATTCACCAAATACTGTAAGGAAAATGGAATTGAGAGACAATTGACAGCACCATACTCACCTCAGCAGAATGGTGTAGTAGAGAGGAGAAATAGAACAGTGTTATCAACGACTAGGAGTACGATAAAAGCAATGAAGTTACCCTTAACTTTTTGTGCGGAAGCAGTAAGGCACTCCATTTACATACTCAACAGGGTACCGACGAAAGCCCTGGAAGATAAAACACCATATGAAGCCCTCTACAACAAAAAACCAAACTTAGAATACCTAAGAATATTCGGATGCACAGCTTATGCTAAGGTTATGATACCTCACTTGAAGAAGTTAGATGATAGAAGCATTCCAATGATTTACTTAGGAGTTGAAGAAGGATCAAAAGCATGTAGGCTATATGATCCAGTAGGAAAAACGAAACATGTTAGTAGGGATGTAAAGTTTATGGAAACGAAACCGTGGGATTGGAATAATAATGAAGAGGATACGAATACTCAAGATACGTTTTGGACTACCTTTGTAATAGATGGAGTTGACTATGATAATCCTACACCAGTCAACATAGAAAACACTGACAACACGTATCAAGAACAAGAACCTATACCAGATCCACCCTCACCAATCACACCACCATCATATACTTTCAACCCTAACTCAGATGAAGAAAGAGCTACTATAAGCTCATTAGAGAGCTCAGATCCTAGATTTGATCATAGACCTATACAAGGTTTAAAGGATATTACGGAAATCTACCAAACTGCACGTGAAGTAGAAGCACCGAGCTTATTCTTTACAGAAGAAAAACCCCGTAATTACAAAGAAGCATCAAAAGACGAGAAGTGGATTGAGGCCATGGAAATTGAATTAGATTCAATCAACAAAAATAACACATGGACCCTCACCACATTGCCCGAAAATTAGAAAGCAATAGGACTCAAATGGGTTTATAAAACCAAAAGAGATGCACAAGGAAGGATCATAAATTATAAAGCAAGATTAGTAGCAAAAGGTTATGTACAAGAACAGGGAATAGACTTCGATGAAGTGTTTGCACCAGTTGCTAGGATAGAGACAGTTCGATTGATATTAGCGCTAGCAGCATATAATGGATGGCAAGTACACCACTTGGATGTAAAATCAGCATTCTTACATGGAGAATTGAAGGAAGAAGTCTATGTCACACAACCTGAAGGTTTCATTCAACAAGGAAACCTAGGAAAAGTCTACAAGCTAACTAAAGCTTTGTATGGCTTAAGACAAGCATCGAGATCTTGGAACGTGAAGCTTGACCAAACATTAAAGTCATTAGACTTTTAGAAATGTAATCTCGAACAAGCGATCTACACAAAGAGAAGAAATACTTCTACACTTATCGTTGGAGTATACGTAGATGATCTAATAATCACAGGCACTCCAAAGAAGGAAGTAGACTTGTTCAAATCCCAGATGAAAGATAAATTTGAAATGAGCGACTTAGGGTTGCTAGCATATTACCTTGGGATAGAAGTTACACAGACAGGAGGAGAGATTACAATCAAGCAAACTGGATACATTAACAAGATCTTGAAAGAAACAACCATGACGGAAAGTAATGACACGAAGACACCAATGGACCCCGGCACTAAGTTGGTCAAGGCGGAAGATGGAAACCTAGTTGACGCAACTTATTACCGAAGCTTAATTGGAAGTCTCAGATACTTACTGCATACAAGACCAGATCTTAGTTATTCAGTCGGACTACTCAGCAGATTTATGCAAGACCCGAAGGATCATCACCTGAAGGCAGTGAAACAAGTAATCCGATACATTAAAGGAACGAAAGACCATGGAGTAATATACAAGAAAGACGGAGGCTGCAAGATTACAGGATACAGCGACAATAGTTATGGAGTTAATACAGATCAAGGAAAAGGAACTACTGGAATAGTATTTTACTTTGGAGAGTCACCTATCACTTGGTGTACTCAGAAGCAACCGACAGTAGCGCTCTCATCATGTGAATCAGAATTCATGGCGGCTACAGCAGCAGCATGTCAAGCCCTATGGCTGAAACGATTACTCAGTGAATTAACTGGATTAGAAGAAAAGAAGATAACGCTCAGAGTTGACAATATATCAGCTATACAACTCGTAAAGAACCCAGTATTTCACGGAAGAAGCAAGCATATAGACATTCGCTATCATTTCATACGGGAATGCGTAGAGAATGGTCATATCAAAGTAGAACACGCAAGTGGAGAACTTCAAAGAGCAGACATTCTAACTAAAGCATTACCAAGACTCAAGTTCGTGACTATGCGACAAATGCTCGGAGTTCAAGACTTAGGACGAAGCAACGATCTAGATTAAGGAGGAGAATGTGAGCAAGTAATCTCGCCCGTTGCTTCTTTCATAAAGACAAAAACCTGAAGGGCCAAATCTGCCCGTTTTAAACATTTAAACCGCCAAGCGGTTATTATAGTTATGTTAGTTATTGAAGAATCATCATGTCGTTTGGGAGATACCCCTTCGATATCTATATATAGTTGGAACATGTTACAGATTTCGATAGCTAGACATATTGATAAGTTATTCATTTATTGCAATTTCGTTATAATTTGTTTACTCATATCGGGACAAACATTTTGCTTCCTACTACTACTCATTTTGTTGGAAATTAGCAAGGCGAAAATAATGTCTAATGCCTGAATTTCATGGAGAAATCATGGAGCAGTCGAAATTTGTAATTAGAAGAGGTGTTAATATTCATACTTTGGTTGAAGTTGATATACATTCTTTTCAGTGTTTATGTCCTTTTTTTAGTACACAGCCCTTTGCTAAGATAACTTAGGTCCTTTGTAGCTTTTTAAGTTGAATATATTAATAATGATGGCTAGTTTTATATATAATGAAACAAAATAATGACACATTCAGTTAAAGATATTTTTTGAGTCTACCCATTTGACCCGTTTTAGTTTTCGCTGTTCTTTGGTTTGTTTAACAAGAGTGGGTATACAGTTTCATGTTTAACCTATTTCATATTACTGTAAGCTACATGTTACCACATTAATTGTTTGACCCATTTCAGTTTTATCAATCTTTTTAGGACAATCGATAACTACACCTCTTTTGTTAATTAAACTTCCATTAAGTAGCAACATTGAAACTCCAGTGTTGTACTATCCATAAAGCTTATTGACATTGTAACTTTGACAACACTCTCAACTCTCAAGTTTCAAGTCACTAATGTGAATGTACGTATTTTTATGAATCTTTAATGGATTCCTAATGTAATTTAAGCAATTAGTAATTATTAGTCTGCATTAATGTTAGATTTGTAAAAAAGAGTAACTAACTGGTGATTCTCAGTGGTGTCGTGCATATTTAATCTGCAATTATGATTTCCGAATAGGCAAAATTTGGGAACGACAAACAAGAGCAGCACAACAACGTTGCATACCTCATTGTACATTGTTTTTTTATATAAATGTCTTTCGACATTCTATATTGGTCACTCTAAAGATTCCTTATTTAGATTAATTGATCGTTATATGTCTTAAGAAGGGTAATGTTGAATATAAGTTTGAAGTGTGGAAATGGCACAAGCTGGTTCATAATAATTATTAAAGATCAGGTGTGGAAATAGTTTTACTTTTCCCTCCAATGGCTTTATAACATATGCTCAAACTGAATTTGAACCGGTCCAACGGGGTTGTAAGCTATGCAAGATATAGAGCCTGAGAGGTTTCGTTTGATTTATATTATTTGCATTCCTAGGTTGTTTGTACATAGTGTATTTCCTTGAATGTTTGGTGTATTCTGCTTATGAAACACTAGCTTATTAGCTCGTGAATTTTAAGATGAAGCTCTTGAAGTAAGCACTTCAATAAATTATGAATAAAAGCGAAACTTTCATAATTTCATTGTCGAGGTATACAACTATTGATTTAGTGACTACTATGTAAGGGGACAGGTTTACCCAGCGAGAATGCTCTGTCATTGTTAACAGGTTCAAGAAAATAAACAACAATAGTACAGATGGCTATGTCGCCCCATTTTTGGGGTAGGGGAGACTGCACTTTTATTGCATTATAACATATTTTTTGACTAATAGTAACTGATTTCTATGTATAATCATATCATAAAAGACTTTGAAGTATACTTAGGAGTGGGAAGACTAGACTTATATTGCAATATTATAACTTTAATCATGCCATCAAAGTAGCACCACTAGCATCACCTATAATGTAAGGGATAATGGTCCAAGATGTTAGCAACTTGACATGCACCTTCCTTTTGTCAGTACCTTGGGAGTGGGAAGACTAGACTAATATTGCATTATAACTTTAAGGGATAATGGTCCAACTACTTTTAGGATGCAACTTGTAAACATTTAATCGTGCTTTTGGTGCAGAATTAACATGCAGTATAAAAATCAAGGAAAAATGACAAAAGATGTCCACAACTTCCAGTGATGTTAAACCAATGACTCGTTTGATAGTCAATAAGTTGCAATTGATTCGTTGGAAATAACATTAGTGCTGGATGTTAAATCCACGCTTAGTGGTTGACTGTTAAATGGCATTATCTGTTCAATCAAAGAATTTGTTCTTTGTTGAAATCCACTAAATATTTGGAAGTGCGTATATTCATAAGGGTATGCTAATGCAAACGTCATTCGACCCATTTTAATAACTCAGTGGATCAGACTAGTTTCCTCTTATCACATGTGACGTATAATTGTATAACATACAGATACAAATGAGCATCTCTGAGTAAGGAATTACAATCAGGCCTTATAAATGTTGGGATTTTAGAACAAGTTAACCAATTAACCTCTACGAGTACGCAACGGATATTGGATCTAGTTAATGCAATTAGGTTAACACGTAATAATAAACAAATAATTAATACAATATTAATTAATTAAAAGGGATATAGAGAAGCTAACCTTGCTTGGCAATTGATCTCTAGTAACGGAACAAGAAACCGATACGAAACCTTAAGTATCTAAAATAGATACCTCTATGAGTATCACACACAAACACTTAAACCAAGTACGTTCGATTAGACGCTAGTCGAGAACGTTTAAACAATCAACCCTTGAATACTTGAATACCACTAACAAAACAAACAACTTCGCTTTTGTCCTTTCCTTCTTGCGTCAAACGAAACAAACCCTTTAATGAATAATAACCTATCGCAGTATACAAAAGAAAAATAATACGCATAGATTTCCATGCATACATGTACGTAATCATGAGCATCCATACATGTTGTTTTCTTTTGATATTCGCATGTCACAGAAGAAAAACAATAATATCCTTTTCTTTCTCATGCGTCAAAGTGAGATAGGAGATCATGCATGTAGGACCAACCTATGGACAGAATCATAGATTCGATTATCTTTAGGTTTTAAGGAATAGAAAAACAAAACGTTTACAATGTTTCTGTTTTAGAGATATTGTAACAATCATCTTTGGATGCATGTGGGTTTATTTTATAAGCTCATGAATTAACACAAGCTTGGGCTTTTTTCTTGATTGACAAGCAACAAAACAAATACCCACCAACCCGATCGGTTAGAAGTACTAGGCCCAAGGCTTATCCTAAACCGACCCAAATAATATATGGACAAGTCCATGGGTCGTTTGATGGATCGGACATTCATGCATACAAATCGGGTCTAATATATACGAACGGGTCGTATGTAATTCAAGTAGTAAAACATTCATCACGTACTCTCGTGTTTAACGTGTGTGCCCCCATAGGCTCACACACTTCTAGTCGTTTACGTGTGTTTTAAACTCCCACAAACCAACAGCTCCCACTTGGGAGTTGGAGTGTCGAATGGCACACAAAACTAACGACGGAAACGCCTAGCAAACGCTCTCACTCGCTTTTTAACTAAAAGTGTCTGAGAGAATAGTTTTGTAAAAGTTTCTCAGTAGCATGGTCATTCAATGTCTTGCTCTAATCATCCTTTGTTATAGATACCGTTAAACCATGGATTATGGATCTCAAATCATTCCATATAGTTTAACCATTTAGAAGCTCGTTATAGAATTTAATTAGATATACCAAATGTAATCAAGTATTATCTTGCATTACCCTTTGGGTTCGGCCGAACAATTATCTTATTAATTCTGGAGAGGCGCCATGGTATCTTTCTGCACATATCAAGTAGAGTAACAAATCCTTTATTGACTACAAGTGTTGTTGATGCTGCTTCACATCACTCCGAAATATAGCTTTTATTACTACCTTGTTCAGATAGCGTTTTGCGTATACTTACAAAAAATGATATCCACACATAACAGAACTTTCTTGTATCTCAAGTCTAAGGATGAAGATAACAAACCATTTTCAATATTTTACTTATGACAAGGATCCAAAAGTAAATGTTTGAAAGTTGGGGAATCCAATATGCATCTCTAGTGAATACATATGAGTTTGGTGGGAATAATCCGAATTATCGTTAGAATTATAACCAACACTCACATTTGCCTTATCATAACAATATTCCCATATTGTTAACCGACAATGGACATATTTAGAACAATAAAATCATTCAAGGATTAAACATGCAAATATAGGATAACAATCATTATATGAATGAATAACAAATACCAAGTATCTTTATTCATCATAAAGTAAAAATTGTCTTTCATTCCCAATTATCCAAATACTAAAACAGATTTGCATGAAACTCATTAGTAAGTTGAAGCCTAATGTTTCCAACATTATCAACCTTTCTTTTACAAGAAAAACTAAATAGTCATCTGAGTAAACTTTCCGAATACTTATTTCATATATCACATATAGTGAGTGATTTGAAATATAAGATGAGTGTCTTATCTCATATGCTCATACTATTGCAAGAATTATAGTATGGAGATGTTGTCTTACCTTGCATGAGGTAGTAAAATTCAACAACATACTGACAGTCATCTTTACAGATTCTAAAAGTGTAAAGTATTCTCATTCATTAATGTGTAATGCAACAATGCTCTATGTTGAGCATAACTAGTTAGCAGATTTATCATAAATGATAAAATCCTACTACAACTAGTATTAATAATCCTCTAGCATCATTTGTACTTATACAACACTATGCTTTATAATTCGTAAACATTTATAAAAACAATAATCTAAACACTCTCAATTAGATATTGTTGTTGTCAGCTCATTTTGTTCTTGTACAAAAGCAACAACTAGTCTTATACACAATATAATATATACATGATAAACCCTTAGTTTAAAAACACAAGGTTTTCATCCATGTAAATTATTTCAAGTGAAAAATATCATTGAAAACTTTCTTGAATAATATATTGCATTTGTGTTATACTTTATTTTCCGCATTTGCTTATTCCATACAAATATCTATTCCAAGGTTGTTTGTTTTATTCCCTAAATTTCAAGTGAAGTTTCATTCCAAGCTTAAGGATCAATGTCTAGCTTAAATATAATGATATATTCAACATGTAAATTTTAAGGAAAAACACAATGCTCCCACTCAATGTCAGATGTACTCAAGAGATATCTTAATTCAATCAGAATCATATTGTAATTAAATTCAAGATCTCAGCTCTTAGATGCATGATCCAATCCAAAATATGGAATGCTCAAATTTTGTATACTACATAAAGATAATATAGATTCATAACCCTTTTGATTACACACCGTCCTCGCAAAAGGTAATCATAAAGAAAGAACTATTAAATCTAATTGTCATATTCAACATACAAATCACATGTATGACAATTAAATATCTTTATATAATTAATGCATGTATTATATAAGAAAATTTAATCACAGCCAATGACTTAAGTATGATTAAAAACTTCTTATTAAATGCCAAACATTAATATGTATACAATTTTGTCCTTGTGAGTCTTTCTTCAAAAGAAACTCATTCCAACCTCATAGGTTAACTGTTAGGCGAAATAACAATCAAGCTCAAAAACTCGATTTGCCTTTTAAGGACTGCATCTTATCATTCATAGTTCTAAAATATTTATCAGATTCAAGATGTGATAATATATTTTAGTAGTTAGCTGATTTACAATAATCTTCTAACTAATATCCCTCAGCATTGATATTAAAATATCACTTCAAGTGATGAGGCATCCTTGCGGATTTATGAATGAGTGTAATCATTATACTTCAGTCAACATTTTCATGTTTAACCTTAGTATGACATTAATAAGTGCATTTTAGAAGGTTAAGTATTTTGTTCTCAAAACTTTGAGATGTTTATCTACTCCCACTTACTTTTGTAAGTAGAGACAATTCTCTAAATACTAAGTATTTAAGCAACAATAAATTATTCTTTATGGAGAATCACAAAATACATTTTAAGTTCTCATTTCAAGATTTGTTAATAAAATGCTTCATAAGATTTTAACAAATTTAAAACTTAAATCAAGACATAATGGAATTCCTTCCAGCAACTCAAATTAGG
Organism: Chrysanthemum seticuspe; assembly: GCA_019973895.1. NCBI lineage: Eukaryota > Viridiplantae > Streptophyta > Magnoliopsida > Asterales > Asteraceae > Chrysanthemum > Chrysanthemum seticuspe. The sequence goes on from BPTQ01000009.1 coordinate 13,517,055, forward strand.
GTTTATAGAAAAAATCTAATTTAGTATCACTCTTTAACCAAAAGCTCTAGCAACAGTTTTATGTTTCGTCAAGCTAGGAAGAACACCAAAACTACAATCTTCAAGCTAGGAAGTGTAGAAAAATCAAAAATCCTAAAGGGTTTATGATTCAATTGGTTTGAGTAGTAAAACCTCAAATCCCTAATGAATTAGGGTTTTCAGTTATAGGTTGTCTTGAATACCTTCTAGGTTTGAACTCTATTGAGTGTATCCATGACACACGCAATTTTCTAACCTTGATATGTTTTGGAGGTAGAGCAATTAAAGCTATCAAGAACCAAACTTTATGAATAAGGTTTGATCGAAAACATTAGACATACCATAATGAAGTGGTATCCTATGAGTTATTAGAATTGTGAAACTCTATCAGAATTCTATAGATAACTTAATTCTCTTTGGATCAAATACTTGTCAATTGGGTCGAGCCAAATTGCATATAAAGTATTTACGAACCAAGTGCATGCAATAATATATATTCATTGAACAATACAAGAACCTTATGTTCGCGTGTTCACAAGAAGACAGAACTGTTCAAGGATTATATGTTCATGTGTTAACAACAAAACATAACATTTCAATAATACATTATCAGTCTTTGAATAATTCAAAGGCCTTATGTTTATGTGTTAACTAGAAGACATAACACATTTATTAGATATACTTTAGGTTATAAGTCATTGATTAATTCAAGGACTTTATAATTAAGTCTTAACAAGTAAGCATAATTATACTAACAAAAGTAATCATGAACGCAAACTCTTGAGTTCTATAGCAATTTCAAGTTAATTTTATACTTCAGAATTATGATCATTATCATATAACCATAATTATGTTGACTAAACATATAGTCAAATGTTGAAGTATCTTTACACTATATTATGACATTTGAATGTAGTAGGGCAACAAACATCTAGCGTGTTCAAGTCCTAGTAGAATCATTATTAGAATGTAGTAGGGCAATAAACATCTCATGTGTTTAAGTCCTAGTAGAATTCTTATTTTACATGTAGTAGGGCATTAAACATCTAACGTGTTTAAGTCCTAATATAATTATTAGTTTCCTTTACCTTGCGGTCAAGAGATACCAATAACATTGTTGTTCCTTGCACACACTTTGAGATTTCTCCCACTTGTGAAAGGTACAACATCATATTATGAAAACAAAAAACACGTGATTGATTATTCAAACAATATGATAATGTCATATATATCATAAGTAGTTTTAGAACCATAACCTGTAACAAGGAATTGTGGATTATTATTCTATAGATAACGTTTCAGGAAGCGACAGCAGGAAAACAACGTGTTATCTTATAAAATAAAATACAATTTTCCTTTAAGCAATGGTTGTTCATATTCGGAAAGTAATGGATTATTTCAAAGCTAGTTTGAAATGATATGGGTGACTAACAGGAAATAAATCCCGTAGCTCCCACTGAAATTGACAACATTACATGAATGATATTTCAGTAATAAAATGCAACTGCTCCCACTCCCACTGGATTTGTCAACATTGTAAGTGTTACATTTCTAGTAGAAAGCATATAGCAATTTTATATACTTTCCTATTCTCTTCAAATGCCTACGAGTATCATGTACTTAGGTATTGAGCAGAGTATATGAAGTTCTACTTATGCAGACAATGGACTAGCCATTCTTACATTCAATTAACTTGAATCTTTAGCATGCAATTCCTCCTTTATCGTCTACATAGCCCCAAGGGTAATTAGCACTTTAGGAATAATAAGAGTCCAAGAAGATTACCTAGCAAATATGCTAGTAATTCCTTTACTCTTTGCGGTTTAAACTCATACATCATGACAAGTGCAGGATGTTATTTATTTTGGTAGCTCTAAACACAATGTTTCCAGTTACACAAAATATTCTATCTTTCAATTAACTCTAGACCACGAAAGGGTAATGAAAGATCATAAACGAGTTTATCAATTTTGGAATCCTATCTTAGTTAGTCAACTAAGGAAAAAAGATAGGTATAAGTCTCACTCTTCTTACTAGGAAAAGAGACTAAGTTTGTCTTTCAAAGAAAAACAAATTTGTTTACGAATTATGTTGCAATAACACAATTAATCAGAACATAAAAAGTTCAAATCTAGTATTTTCGATAATTACATTCTTAAAAAAATTAACTACCCAATTAATTACTAATTAAGACTAAGATCCATCTTGCAACCCCACTTAATTACAATAGGTCTGACCAGTGTGTAAAAAAATAGGACAAGAGGTAAGCGACGAGCGTTAATTGCAAAATGCAACTCTTAGATTTATGAGACTGTTTAAGGCATTAGTATCAAGTAATAATGTCAAAAGCATGTTTAGTTATCATCTTATGCCTCGGGTCTGAGGTCTAACCAGGTTAACTCGATATAAGTCGACCAAGTATGAACGTGTAAAAATAACCAGAGGTCTGACCAGTAAGAAATAATTACCATGGGTTGGAAAGGCCCTTAGGTCTGACCAGAGAAGTCAATCCAAGTGCACGTGTTCATAGTTGGATGGCATAGACTTAAAATTAAAAATAGGTATGCACATATAAATGTGGTAAAAGTCGTGTACAAAGAAGCATGCAAAACAACTTTGTAACACTGATTTTAAAAACTTTTGGTAATGACACTGTAGTGATCATCATGGTTCACGGTAGCTCCAATCGAACGCACAGGGAGGCAGAGGACCAGGTAAGCGCTGAAGCATAACCTTAGACATCCTTTCGGTGCGACTGTGCGCACCTCTTTGAACCCCCTTTTGAGTTTGTTCTACTGAGTGAGCCGTACATCCCAAGTGTCCATAGCGTCTAGTTTTTAAATTCTTGAAAACGTGTTTCATATATTAGGTCACTTTATTTTACAAAAACAATTTTCCACCAATCAAATAGCAGGTCACAATGAGCATGGTATTTAGGCGTGTAAATAAAGACCAATATTAATGTTATGGTTACGATATGTATTATTCTATATTGCATACAATTCGGTGTCAAAGCAAGTAATAATGCATATATAGAAATCACAAACATACAAGCATAAACATCAATATAAGTAACCACATATTGTTCCGAGTTCTCTTGCGAGTCTTCCCCAAACGGAGAACCATAAGACCGTCACTAGGATGTAATACCTAGATCGCCCCATACATCACTTAGAAAAGCAATTGAGTGGGTCTTGTGGCCGAAAAAACACATAAAGCATGACAATCCCAATTAACAAGTAATTACGCTATTTTATGTATTTAATAAACAATATGTAATTCTAATTATCATTATAATTCTAATTAACAATTAATTAATTCAAATTTTCTTTTAATTCTAATTAGCAAGTAATTTTAATTAACATGTAATTCTTAATTAACAATTTAAGTTCAATTAACAAAGTAATTTATAATTAACATGTAAATTAAATTCTAATTAACTAATTAATTCCAATTAACAATTAATTCTAATTATCAACATAATTTTAATTTGTGTGTGACTAGTTATTATTTATTAAAAATCGACAAGTATTGCATGTAATTGTCAAAATAAAATAAAACAAATAACTGAATTAGGTTTCATGCAGCCTTTTAAAACATGTTTATTAATTAAGAAACGTGTAACCCATAATCGCAAAAACGAGTTGGCTCGTGATGCCACTGTTGGGATTTTAGAACAAGTTAACCAATTAACCTCTACGAGTACGCAGCGGATATTGGATCTAGTTAATGCAATTAGGTTAACACGTAATAATAAACAAATAATTAATACAATATTAATTAATTAAAAGGGATATAGAGAAGCTAACCTTGCTTGGCAATTGATCTCTAGTAACGGAACAAGAAACCAATACGAAACCTTAAGTATCTAAAATAGATACCTCTATGAGTATCACACACAAACACTTAAACCAAGTACGTTCGATTAGACGCTAGTCGAGAACGTTTAAACAATCAACCCTTGAATACTTGAATACCACTAACAAAACAAACAACTTCGCTTTTGTCCTTTCCTTCTTGCGTCAAACGAAACAAACCCTTTGATGAATAATAACTTATCGCAGTATACAAAAGAAAAATAATACGCATAGATTTCCATGCATACATGTACGTAATCATGAGCATCCATACATGTTGTTTTCTTTGGATATTCGCATGTCACAGAAGAAAAACAATAATATCCTTTTCTTTCTCATGCGTCAAAGTGAGATAGGAGATCATGCATGTAGGATCAATGTTGATACAAAAGTTGGGCGTTCCTTGTTCGGGGCTCCGGCTCTTGTACCAATTGAGGATTGTTGCTTGAGACCTGCGCACTAAGAGACAAAAGACACCGTTAGACTTACCGTGGGATTGTCTCCCACGATTATCCTCCGGCGTGAGAGTAAGTAATCGGTTTAGGGTTTAAGGAGAATTAGGGTTTGAGATCGTACCTTAAACGAGGGATGTGATTCTCTTTATATATGCACGGAATCCTTGTTGGTTCCGTGTTCCTCAACCTTCGGCGTATGCCGCCTTAGTCGGTTGGGAATGATTATCTTCCTATTTAGAAGATACCGGATATCTATTCAATAAATAGATTCGGGCTTGGGCCTTCGTGGGCCCCAACGCTAGTAGGCGTAGCCCAGTTCGTACCGGACCAAGTTAGTATTGGACTTTAGTCGGGTTCGTGACCCGGATACAGACTATACGTCATCATGTCCCCCCAGTCTAGTATGCGCAGTGACTAACTGCGGATGCTAGACTAATAATCCGTAGCCAGTAAAAAAAAACTTTGAAGCATATGCAAGAAGCCATAAACATATACCCGCCGGTACGTTGTATCTAGACATGAAATTGAATAGTAAACGCCTCGTTATTCGGGGGAAAGTTACTGTCCCGCGTCCCATCGAATCAATCTCAACCACACAAGTGAAGTTAGTGGGGTCCACGTGTCACGTATCGTGTGGATGAGAAAAAGAATATAAACTACCGTTTCATTTTCACAATGTCACTCACCATAAAAAGAGAACACAATCTGCCATTGTTAAAACAGATCTGCAGCTGTAATCCAGAAACTAACCTATATCAAAGGTAGCCGCGCGTGCGTTTGTTCCGAGAATAACAACACTATGGTCAAACAATTATCTGACTTTACCTCCCTCTTGTCCGAGAGCGATCTCTTAGAGTTCACCTCAGATTATTTTATACCCCTTGACGTGCATCCGGTGGTGCCGGATGCGCGGGCAACCATTGCGGATTTCCCCGAAGGGAAAGTGGGGGTATATACGCGGTTGTTCGATTTCTCGAACCAACGCATCCCCCTGTCTCGCTTTCTGTGCGATTTGTTAAACTATTACAATCTGCACATATCCCAGTTGCACTGCATCGGTGCAGTAAAAATTACCAATTTTGAGGTAAATTGCCGTTTACTGGCGATTAACCCAACCACCCATTTATTCCGGGCCTTTTATCACACGACATGGGCACATGGATGGGTATCTTTTGCGAAGCGTACCGGTAGACTTCAGTGCTATACGGATAAACTAGACTCGCTTCGGGATTGGAGGGAGTATTTCTTCTGGGTAGATGATATATGCTTTCAATGGAATTATGATTTTTATACCCGGGGTACATTAGAGAGGGATGAGTGCCTCGTCCCTAGATCCTATGTCGCTGAGGATGCGGAATTAATAAATGCCAACCGCATCCCCATTAGTGCCTATCCGGAGGGATTTTTGGTACATACGGGCATCAGCCGTAATTACTTTGGTCCTGAAGATGAGATCCCAATCTTTTTGGACGCCAATGGCCAGGGTGGGTACTCATTCCCCTGTACCCCTGTGTGTAAATAATGCAAGTCTTCTGTTTGTATCTGTGCATTATATAACTTGTTGTATGTGTCTTCTTCCTGTGCGCAGAGATGGATCTATTCGCTGTGGTGCAACTAGCCAAACCACTGGAGGTAAGGACGGGGGTGCGGCCTGTGAAAGAAGGTGAAGAGCCAATACTGGCGAGCACCGCAGGGCATACCATGGAGTTAAATTTAGGGGAGACAGGGACCAGTTCTTCCGTTGCAATAGAGGCGACGCCGGTGCAAAGTGTGCCAAGCCCGCGCATGCAACCCTCCATAGCGCAGCCACTACCCATAGTAGTGGTGGAGCCCATGGACGAAGAGGTGGAGGAGCAAGAAGCTGGGCTGTTGGGCAAAAGGTCGCGCGGAGAAGATGGCGCGAGTTCTTCGAGAAAGAAACGTCGTGAAGTCTTCCATGTGGAATCATCGGCAAGTGAGGCTGCGTCATCGCACCCATCGGCGAATGTCGCTGGCCCCCAGTGAGTGATCGCAACAGTACTTTTGATGCTTCTATGTTTTCTTTTGCCAACTGTCCATATGAGAAAGTGATAATTCTATGTTTATGCCTGCAGGTTTGAACAGGGTGCAGAGTCGCCACCCAAAGAGAGTCCTGTTCTGTCTGAGTCTGCAGAACCAGAGATCGGTAGCGCGGTGCCAGTGGCAGCAGGGGATGCGCCAATGGGTCAACTGGTTGAGGATCTTGTTACTCTGGCTGCGCAGTTGAAGGCGAAGGTTGTTGGAGAAAGTAGTCAGGACAATCAAAAGGATAAGCATATTGCTTCACTAGAGGCGCAATTGGCCAGTGCCAAGGCTGAGATAAAAGAGGCCAATGCGTACTCGGAAAGACTTGCAGGAGAAAAGATGTCGCTACTATCCCAAATAAACCAGGAGCGTGCTGAAGTGGTCAAGTATAAGTCGTCATGCAACTGGGCCCTTAAACATCAGGAGCAGGGAAAGGAAAATTTGTTTACGCAGTTAGGAGATCTTGGCTCTACTGTGAGCTGGGCATTGGAGGTGCAGGAGGCAAAACTGCGCAAGCTCAGCATTGAGTATGACGAGGAGTTGTATCCTCAGCTTATGTCTACTATAGCGGAGCGCAGGTGGCTCATAGGCCATGGTCTTCGTCTTGCTGCACTCAGTACCCTGGAATCGACAGAGGTGGTTAATGCCTTCGGGGAGGTTGTTCAGTGCGCTATGGAGCGTGGTAAGGCAGAAGCAGTGGAAAGGCTGCATGAGGCGCAACTGTTGAAAGTGCCTTTTGATAAGGTACCAGGTTATGATGCGAAGTCTTATGATCACCTGGTCGCTGCCATGCAGAGGATGAAGGACTTGGAGCTACCTATGATTGCTCAACTGGAGCACGATCAGGATTATCCTATAAATGTCATTATGGCGGGTTTGACCTTAGCGCGTCATCTTGCCGACAGTGCAGAAGCACAGCCGGATTATTTTTTGAAGCCCCATGACTCTCAGCTTCAAGTACCTGTCTTTGCTCGTCCCAGGGATATTCTGAATCCCTTTGTCTTGGAGAAAGAAATGCCTTTGAAGGAAGTCTTGGAAGCGCATGCGACCAGACTTGCTAAAAAAGAAGGTATTAAAGATAAAGCAATTTTGTGTGGGGTTGGTGCAGCTCATCTGCCCAGGTCTGACGGGGTGCCTGTGAGTGTTGCTACTGTGTCTCGTGAGGACGCAGACTTGTTGAAGAGTCTTAGCGATGCGAAAGATGCAGCAAGTCACGTTGGCACTTCCTCCATTAAGCGTTGTAGTAGCTGGTAGTTGATATTTTGTAAGATAACTATCTTTTGTAGTAACTCGTAGTTATGAATAAAAGTCTTTTTGCTGATTGCATGTGAGTATTATTGAAACGCGTAATGCATACTTATCTGTTTGTCTTTGCGTGAGAGATGTATTTGTTGCCGAAGAAACATTAGCGCGAATAATATAGGAGATCCATAGTCATGTATGAAGATCATAGTATGCTTGAGAAAATAATTTCTAAGTACTTTATCATAGTCGTGTATGTTATGATATGCAGCGTACTGTAAATATCACATTAAGGAATCAAGTGTCTTGGTTCCTAAATTGTTAAACGTGCACCATATGCGATGTGGCGCACCCGTCGTGGGATGCGCACAAAACTTATTCCAACATCTCGAGAACAAGGTGTTTAACAAGGATACGTGATCCGGCGTTGATGGGTTTGCAACCCTCTTACTCAACAAGTTATTTAGTAGGTTAACTTATCCTTTTACCATTATGGGTTTATTATATTGCATGCGCGCCATGTAGGCGAGAGATAAGAAATTGTTAAGACATACAATATATGAAAATAACAAATTAAAATGTGTCGCGGAGTTAGCTAGAAACCGCGACGTTTTATTATACTTGCAAGTCCTTAAGAGAAACAAATAAGACAATATTCTAAGAGAAAAAAAAAGTAAATAAATAGATATTCATTGGGTACTTTAACTTTAGTAACGTGTCTGAGCGCGTATGCGCTGGGCCGTAGCCATTCCTATAGGTAGCACCTCTTGAGGTTACGGATATTCCATGTGCGCGGCAGTTCACAGCCATCCAAGCCTCGTAACTTGTACGCTCCCGTTCCTAATGCTTCAGTGACCTCGTAAGGTCCTTCCCATTTTGGTCCAAGCTTGCCCGTGTCTTCTGCGTGGCTCGCATCGTTAGCGCGGTAGACGAAGTCACCTGGTCTGAATGAAACATTGCGCACTTTAGCGTCATAGTATCCTTTCATCCTTTACTTTGATTTTTCCTCCCTTATGGCTGCGCACTCGCGTCTTTCCTCTAGCAGGTCTAAGTCGACCCGTCTCTTGTCATCATTGGTTGCTACATTGATTTCAGCAGTGCGGATAGTTGGCATGCCGATCTCGGCTGGAATGACAGCTTCTGTCCCGTAGACTAGAGAGAAGGGAGTGTCTCCTGTGCTAGTTTTTATTGAGGTGCGATGTGCCCATAAGACATGTGATAGCTCATCCACCCACCTCCCTTTGTGCTTGTCTAGGCGTACTTTAATTCCTTCACCCAAGCTTCTGTTTGCACGTTCCACCAAGCCGTTGGTTTGTGGATGTTTAACTGACGCGAAGTGCTGTGTGATATTCAACTTCTCGCTCCAGTCTTTGAAAGGATTGTCACAGAATTGTTTCCCGTTGTCCGAGATAATTTCCCCAGGGAGGCCGAAACGGCATACAATGTTTTCCCACACGAAGCGCTTCACCTGATTGCCAGTGATTGTAACCACTGCTTTCGCTTCGATCCATTTGGTGAAGTAGTCTATGGCGACTACGAGAAATTTTAGTCCCCCCGCTGCGATAGGAAAGGGGCCTGCGATGTCAATACCCCATTTGTAGAATGGCCATGGTGAAGTTATTGGTGTTAGCTCGTGATGTGGTTGGCGTGGGACGGGTCTATGAACTTGGCAATCGTTGCACTTTCTTATTAAGTCCCGCGCGTCACGGTGCATGGTCGGCCAGTAGTATCCTGATCTCATGGCGCGTGCCACAACGGATCGTGGTCCTGAGTGCATGCTGCATGAACCTTCATGGATTTCTCGCAACACGTAATTTGCTTGTAAGGGGCCTACACAATGGAGCCATGGTTGCAGGAAGGAGCGTCGGTACAATATGTTGTCTCGTAGCTCGAATCTTTGCGATGTGCGCCTTATTCTGCGAGCTTCCTTCTACTCTTGGGGTAACGCTCCCTTGCTCAGGAAGTCCGTTATCGGTGTCATCCATGTAGGACCTTCCTCCTCTATTATCGTGGAGATTTCCATCTCCGAGATTGACTTGCTTTTTAGTGTTTCCACCAGCACTTGCTTTGATAGGTGTGCGAAGCTTGTCGAGGCAATCTTGCTTAGTGCATCCGCCTTGCGGTTTTCCCCTCTAGGAACTTGTTTGATAGTGAACCTGTCAAAGTTTTTTATCAGTGTCTTGGTTTTTTCGAGATACTGAATCATATTATCTTCTTTGGCCACGTATTCACCCAACACGTGGTTGGCCACTAGGCGGGAATCCACGTTTGCCTCTAGGTTACGTACACCCATTCGCGCTGCAATGCGTAGTCCAGCAAGTAGGGCTTCGTATTCTGCCTCATTGTTTGTCGCTGTGAATTCAAAGCGCAGTGCGTAAGTGAATTCCATTCCCTCTGTATTTGTGAGAATGAGGCCCGCTCCTGAGCCATCAATGCATGAGGATCCATCTGTAAACAAGATCCATGGATCTTGTAGTTCGGTCTTACTTGGTGTGGGTACCTCGTCAGTGTCTGGCTTTTCGATGATGAAGTCTGCAAGAATCTGTCCTTTGATTGTGGTACGTGGTCTGTAAGAGATGTTGTGCTCACCTAGCAGTACGCTCCACTTCTGCAGTCTGCCGGATGCGTCAGGTTTGGAGATGATCTGCTTGATCGGTTGGTCCGTGATTACTGCTATCGGGTGTGCTTGGAAGTACCTGTGCAGCCGTTTAGCAGCAAATACCAATGCCAGGACTAATTTTCCCATGGCACTATAGTTCATCTCCGTCTTCTTGAGTGCTTTGCTGACAAAGTAGATAGGGGTTTGTACTGAGTCCCTATCTGTTAGTAGCACTGCGCTGACTGCGCCTTCATTTGCAGACAAATACATGATCAGCTCTTCCCCTGGTCGGGGTGCGACAAGTGTTGGGAGCGTTGCCAGATGTTGTTTAAGCTGAATGAAGGCCTCTTCTGCCTCCGTGGTCCATCTAAAATCACCCTTCTTTATACACTTCTTGAGTGTTTTGAAAAGACGTAGTGATTTTTCTGCTGATTTGGATAGGAACCTGTTTAAGCCAGCCAACTTTCCGTTGAGGAATTGGACTTCCTTCAACGTGCGCGGTGAAGGAAGTTCGATGACCGCTTTTGTCTTTTCTGGGCATGGTTTTATACCGTCGGGTTCTATCAGGTATAAAAGGAACATGCCTTCAGTAGCGCCAAAGGTACACTTCTTAGGATTCAGCTTCATATTGATCACTCGTAGAGTTTTGAACGTTTCCTCAATGTCGCGAACAAGCTCGTCTTCAGTATGGCTCTTTATGACCAGGTCATCCACATAGACTTCAAGGTTGCGGCCCACCTGTTTTTCGAAAGCCTTATCTACTAACCTCTGGTAGGTGGCGCCTGCATTTTTCAAGCCAAAGGGCATTCTTGTGTGCAATAAACGCCTTGGCTTGTGTGAAAAGCGGTTTTTTCCTCGTCCTCCCTAGCCATTTGGATTTGATGATATCCTTTGTACGCGTCGAGGAAGCACTTCAATGGATATCCACAAAGGGACTCTATTTTCCAGTCTATCTCTGGTAAAGGATAGCAGTCTTGTGGACATGCTTTGTTAAGGTCGGTGAAGTCTACGCACATTCGCCAGCTGCCGTCGCTCTTCTTTACCATGATTGGATTGGAAAGCCAGTCATGGTAGTAAACTTCCCGCATTATTCCTGCCTCTACCAGTTTATGTACCTCTGCCAAGATTGCTTGCGCACGCTCCAGGGCTTGGCCACGCTTCCTCTGGCGGATGGGTGAGTATCCTTGTCGGATTCTTAGTTTATGCTCTGTGACAGAGCGCGGCACTCCTGTCATGTGTTTAGGCTCCCATGCAAAAATATCTAAATTCTTCTGCAGGAGTGCACATACAGTTGCTTTGCCGTTGTCCGACAATGAGCCTCCGATGGATATTTCCTGTTCCGGGTATTCGGGGTGAATTGCTACTTTCAGATTTGGAATTTTGGCTGTCTGCTGTGCTGGGATTGGTGCCGATTCGCATGCAATCGTGTTACATCCTCTATGTGGTACGGTGGCGTTGTAAAGAGTGACAACACCACCTTCCACTGGGAACTTAAGCATCCCATGTGCTGTTGATGGTACTGCTTGCATAGCTGATATCCCGGGTCTCCCAATAATGCCATTGTATGGCGAGGGAGATTTAATCACCATGAATTCCATCCAGGCCGTTGCGGAGTGTTCTTCGTTTCTGATTCTGACAGGTAATCGTATTTGCCCCATAGGGCATATCTTCTCACCTGTAAAACCAGTTAACGCTGTTTTGACCGGGCTTAACTGACTGCGTATTTCAGGACGCAGTCGTTTGAAACAGTGCTCATTCATAATGTCCGTAGAAGCTCCACCATCAACGTACATGCGGTGGATGTCGTGACCCCCCGCACTTATCTCTATAGTGAGTGGTTCCACCACCGCGTTGTCCGCAGTTAAGGTGGGGAAGGAGATCTCCTTTCCACGGGAAAAGTCCTGGCTTACCTTCTGCCTTGTGATCCGTTGCCATGATTGTATCATGTAGATGGTGTTGGCCTTGTCTTTAGGTGTCTCTTTCTTATTGCCACTCTTCTGTTTGTCCTTTCCTTCCTTGATATTCTTGACCAAGTGGTCCAATCTGCCCTCTTTGACCATTTTTTCAATAAATTGACGCAGTTGGACACATTCGTTAGTGGTGTGGCCCTTCTGCGCATGGTAGTCACAATATCCATTCCCAGTACGCCGATCCTCTGGGGTACGCATTTGTGGTGGTCTCGGATAGTTCGCCCCTTCCGTTGCGATTATTTCCTTTGGGGTTTTTGTCAGCGGGGTGTATTTGTCATTATCCCTCCCGCTCCCTTGACTGCGATAGCTTCTATTACGGTTGCTACTCCGGTCATTAGATTGTCGCCCAGGTTGTTCCTGCGACCGATAGTTTGAGGAATTTCTTTTGCTATCTGCTGCGGCGGCTTCTCCCTGGACAAAGGACCTAGAGCGTTTCATGAGTTCATCAAAAGTTTCAGGAATTTTGTCGTTCAATCTCTTGATGAGTTCTGGGTTATTAATTCCATTCATGAAACCGGAGATCTTTAACACTTCCGGGCATGCTTTAACTTGCATGCATTCATCTTTAAAGCGCTCCATGAATGTGCTCGTAGATTCTCCTTGGCGCTGCTTTACCCTGGCAAGTTCGACAGGATTTTTAGCGCACTTCTTCCTCGGAGTAAAGTTTAGGCGGAACGCCTTTCTCAACTCTTCAAAACCATTTATGCTTCTTCATGGAAGCTTGTTGAACCAGTTCCGCGCGCTTCCCACTAGTGTGGAATTAAACATGTGGCACCACACTGGTTGCGGCCAATTCTCAATAGTTGCGGCTGATTCGAAATTTTTTAGGTGATCGTCAGGATCACCTGTTCCGTCATAGGTCTTGACATTAGCAGGCATGCGCCTCTTCTTGTTTTCTGAGAAATCGCTAATGCGTCTAGTAAACACATCCACCTTCTGGCGGCGCCATGGGAGCGACATATCCTCCTCTTGGTCATTGTGTCTGTTTCTAGACTTCCAATGTCCTGTATCACTATCCTCGTTGTCCGAGGAATTATCAGAGGATGAGTTTTCCTTCCTTCGGCGCTTACGCCGGCTGTCCTCAGAGTCTGGATTCGAAGGACTTTCACTTGGGGAATACCTTCGCCCAAGTCTGTCATGTACTTTGCGGCTACCCAGTCTAGCATAGACACTGGTACGCCGTTCATCTTCATCACTATCGCTCAAATGATGCGAGTGAGATGTCTCATCACCCTCGATTCTCCTCCCGATTCTGTTGAATACTGGAGGTCGGCGATCATCTCTTCCGCGTTTCTCTTTCTGACGGCGCGGTGGGGAGGTATCGTATTCAGAGTCAAAATTTAGTCGGGCGTGTAGATTCCGACCTGATCTCTTCTTTTCTTCCTCTTGCATGAGGGTAGCTAAGGTTTCGTAATTTTGGGATACGAAATCTTCTGGCGCTAGCTGCGGCGCAACTCCTTCTAGAACGAGTGTGTTTGTTTCTCCCACTATGCCCTTATTTCGATTTGGTGCATCTGGTGCCTTTGTTAGGCCAGTCTCTAGCACCGGTTGAAAGGGAGTGGTAAGAACAGTGCGCAGTGGATCTACTCCACTGGCGGTGGTTGTAGTGGCTTGGGTTGTTCCCGAGCGCGGTTCCACCAATGGGAAGACCAAGTCTTGGCCTGATCCCTTGTTTTTAGCAGCGCTGGTTGTCCCAGTGGTCTGCTTAGGAGTCGATCCGCTTTGCGGCTTCTTTCCCATAAGGTCTGACTACGATCGCTGATTTCCATGCTTCGTCATTCTAGTCTTGGTTCTTAGTGAATGGTCCCACGGATGGCGCCACTTGTTGATACAAAAGTTGGGCGTTCCTTGTTCGGGGCTCCGGCTCTCGTACCAATTGAGGATTGTTGCTTGAGACCTGCGCACTAAGAGACAAAAGACACCGTTAGACTTACCGTGGGATTGTCTCCCACGATTATCCTCCGGCGTGAGAGTAAGTAATCGGTTTAGGGTTTAAGGAGAATTAGGGTTTGAGATCGTACCTTAAACGAGGGATGTGATTCCCTTTATATATGCACGGAATCCTTGTTGGTTCCGTGTTCCTCAACCTTCGGCGTATGCCGCCTTAGTCGGTTGGGAATGATTATCTTCCTATTTAGAAGATACCGGATATCTATTCCATAAATAGATTCGGGCTTGGGCCTTCGTGGGCCCCAACGCTAGTAGGCTTAGCCCAGTTCGTACCGGACCAAGTTAGTATTGGACTTTAGTCGGGTTCGTGACCCGGATACAGACTATACGTCATCAACCAACCTATGGACAGAATCATAGATTCGATTATCTTTAGGTTTTAAGGAATAGAAAAACAAAACGTTTACAATGTTTCTATTTTAGAGATATTGTAACAATCATCTTTGGATGCATGTGGGTTTATTTTATAAGCTCATGAATTAACACAAGCTTGGGCTTTTTTCTTGATTGACAAGCAACAAAACAAACACCCACCAACCCGATCGGTTAGAAGTACTAGGCCCAAGGCTTATCCTAAACCGACCCAAATAATATATGGACAAGTCCATGGGTCGTTTGATGGATCGGACATTCATGCATACAAATCGGGTCTAATATATACGAACGGGTCGTATGTAATTCAAGTAGTAAAACATTCATCACGTACTCTCGTGTTTAACGTGTGTGCCCCCATAGGCTCACACACTTCTAGTCGTTTACGTGTGTTTTAAACTCCCACAAACCAACAATAAACACTTTCAATAGAATCCCAAACAGTTAGAAATCTTTTGAGTATATTATTGCTCAAAGTATCAATCATAATCGATGAAGATAATCGTCGATGAACGTGAAAGCTATAGTATAAGAACCAAATTACCTACTGTAATGCACATGTAGCCATGTAAGGGGTTTGTAAAACTAATAAATTTCTTGTGGAAAAAACTAATTATACTTTGCACCTATTAAAATGCAGAATTGTAGAATATGTTGCGTAAGGATCCTCATAACCCAAAGCTAAAATTTGCAATAAATTCTCCAAACCTGGAAGTGTTCTAGCATCATTTATCAACATATCTTGCTTGTTTCAAAGATTCCAGTCAGTAATCCATGGTTGCATTAGTATATAAGAGAAATTATATAACATTCATATGAAAGACAAAAACAAAGATAACTGTCATATGATCGTAACGGCAAGAGTTCAAGTAAAAAAGCCTTTTAAACTAAAAAGGGTAGGATAAGATGATAACCGTTAGATCAACTGACTTTGAGTTAATCTAAGGTCCAAAACTTACATGGCAATTTCATAAATAATGTGAAGTATTAAACTCTTGATAATACGGATTGAGGGTTAGTTCGGTAATTTAGTCTCTTAATGCATTAATAAATGCGGGTAGTTTTTCAATTTTGTGCAGCAAGAAAAACGGGATTTTATTTCTCCTCTTCAAATATTATCTCTTTCTCTCTTTTAAGATATTAACTGCATCCATCTTTTTTCTCAAGTGCAGTTCTTGATCGATCTCTTTCAAGTTTTTCCTTATTAATATCATTTTCCTTATTGACTTTTTGAAGCTTATTATTCCGTTACCATCATTGGTTTAAGTTTCGAAAAAGATGTTCGGTCGTGATGATGCTAAAATTAACGATGATGTTCGATAATAATGATGATGCTATAATCGATGATGGAGATGTTAAAAGTCGATCATGATGATGCTGAAAACGATGCGATGATGGTCATGATCGATGATGATGATGATGCATGATGATGCATGATGATGATGATGATGATGATGATGATGCCAAAAGATAACGATATATTAGGATGATACTGAAGACGATGTAGAATAGTTGTTATTTCTATATTTTGTTGTTGCATGATTTTTTATGATGCAAAAAACATCATCTTAGATGCACACATGAAGAAAATGCAGTCTGAGAATGCCTAATCATCACGAACATTTTGATGCGTAAATACAATTTGATGCAAACATTAATTTAAATACGAATATGCTGGTTCATAAGTTATGTGAATTACGTAGGATGCAGAAAAGTCATGTTGCAGAATTAATTTTTATATACTGTTAATTTGTTATGATATAGTAATGATTAAATAGAATGAAAGAAATAGGCTGCAAAAAATAAATGAACAATGTTTTTTTAAAAGAACGGTAGGAAGATGCAAACGTTAACGGTCAATGCAATCAAAACACATTATTTTAATATGTCTATTTTACCCTTAGAAGTCTGTACACATGGCATCATTTTATGGTGTCTTACCTTTTGTAGTTTAAGATGGTGTTTTACAAGAACTCTTCCCGTGAATGTTTCAAGATCATCTAAGTCTCGTCGGGATAGTATTTTGTTCGTGTGGGTTTTTGGTTCGAAGGACTGATCAAGGCTATCTCGGATCCCTTTTGCTCGTACCACAACTCGTCGTGTCTCTTCACCACCCTCTTATCGTTTTGATTTCTCATGTCACACGCCAAAAGGGAGTCGACCATAACAAATAAAAACAACTTTTGATAATTTTAAAGTGGTTATTGGAAGAATTTAGCTTGTTAAAGTTTTCTTGGGTTTATTAAGGTTCTTCATAAAATCAAAGGTGGCAACACAGTTTCGAAAACAAAACAATACAAACACAAAAACATGCATGAAATAAGAAGTATGATACAAAAATTAACACAGTTGGAAAACCTCGTAAATAAAAAACGTTTGTAAAATTTAAAGAAGTGAGCCTTTAGCTCAACTGGTTGAAGCAATGAGCCTCTTGTCAACTCACCAATATTTGAGGATTTGTTTTTCATTTTTCTTTAACACATAAGCCATTTTCAAACAGTCTAAAACGTGTTAAGTATAAACCTGTAGCAATATTTGAAAAAAAGAGCCACTGGCTCAGTTGGGAGAGGGGTATGCCTTCATCCACAAGGTCTTGAGTTCAAATCCTAGCAGTGGTAGTTTTGCCATATTTTTTTTTAGTGATTTTTACAAGTTTCACTCTTTGACAAATTTAGCCCTCCAAATTAAATGAGTTGTTACTTTTCCTAAAACCTATAAAAGTTTATAACTTATATAACTCTTTACACTTCTAACCCCTCAAGTTTAATACTTGATATTTTTTTGTATACTTTTACGTTCTAACAACTATTTTTGGACCCCAAACTTAGACAATTTTATAACTAATAATAAAAATGTCAAAACAATTTATTCCTGATACATTTCGTTCATAATTTCGTCAAATTAATATATTTAGTTTTAATACTAAGACCCGACTAAAAGACAAGAGAATATTTAAAACAAAAGTAATATAAATTACCGACACATATCGAAGTAAATAAACAAAACTCTCGGTTACATCGCCATATTTATAGATCAACACTAATACCACTCTATTGACTTGTATATCCAATACTCTCTCCTTTTGGTCGTAAACCAAACATTTATCATTATTCTGAGTCATGCCATCTCGTTCTTAGGTTCCGGGTAGGAGCCGGTGTTGTATCACACTCGATCTCTTTGTGCATATTCATCGAATTGCTAAGGTGAGTTTATAGCCCCACTTTTACTTTTATTACTTGCTTTATAAAACTATGGGGTGAGAAAACATGCAAAACTCTTTTCAGACGTGAAACTGAAAATACTATTACGTGAAACAACCATGAATCCCAACTATGCTACGCCAAATAGGCAAACGTGAGGCGTATATCATATCGTATTGATTGAGTGTACTGGAAATACACTTGTTGGGATTTTATTTATCATGCTTCTAGATGCATGCACACTGTCGTAGTTTCGGTCGCATGAACTTGGTATTAGCGTAATAGGCTTTTTGCATATAGTGTCATTCACGAAGATGCTATATGTGCAACTGTCGTCTAACTTGATTTCTTTAGCTTAACCTATGAACTCACCAACATTTGTGTTGACATTTTAGCATGTTTTTCTCATGTTTATTTCTTAGCGTGGGCATTGGCAAAGGCATTCGTTGAAGACTCGCATCCGAAGTGTTTTCAAGCAAATCTAATACAACTTTTAATGGGACAACATATATTTTTATGGGCTTATTTCGCACTTTGAAACAATATTGTAAAACTATCTCTTAAATTAATCTATCTTTCGAGAATGGAATAAATTTTCCATTCTTTATTACCTTGTGTTATGATTATTGATTTAGTAGCACCCGATGACCCGAACACTTCCGCTATGAAATTTTGGGGGTGTTACATTCTCCCTAACCCCCTTAAGGGCTCAGGACTGTTCAGAGTAGTGATTTAGTTTAAGGGAAGTACTCTCTGATGTGCGTTCTATTATTGCCTCCTATTCTTGAGGGAGTGATATGAATTAAGCCGCGTGGCGATAACCAAAAAAAAAACAAATGACAATTTGATTCCCTTTTGGGTAGGGCCTTTCGTACTCCAATCCATACGAAGAGAATTATTCAGCACACTAAAATCGAGTGGATCTGCTTATATATTCATGAAAAGCCGGGGTTAAAACATGTTATGAAACTAAGACAACAATTATTACTAATAAGAAGAAAGAGTTAAGAGCCTCCAAGGCCTACAAATAGAAGCTTCTTTCAGTCTATATTTTCAAAGAGAATAAGTACTCATTTCTATTTAGTTGTTTTCTTACGCTATCCGGCTATTGAAGCTGGTCTCCCTCTATATATGGTAATAGAGAGTTAGATAGCTTAGAGAGCTCCTCAAAGGGCTAGTTCTCACTCGGTTTTGGTGACGGAGTTAAGAGCTTAAAATTTGGAAATAATCAAGCTCGAGCTCGAGTTTCGAGCTCGAGTTTGAGATGACGAGCCGAGCTCGAGGCTGAAATCCAAAGCTCGGCCTAGATCGAATCGAGTTTTGAGCTCGAGTTTTAGTAATCGTGTCGAGTTCGAGCTTGACATTACTCGGCTCGACTCTTAATCTGCTCGTTTACACCCCTATAGTCATGAGTAATCCAAAGTGATAACTATTCATGAGAGATGCTCTTGAATTTTATTAATTTGAAATAGAAGTGATCACGAATTGCATATGTTTATATATTACAACTACTTTTTCAGTAATTACTTATATAACCCGTGTATTACACGGGCCATGAGCTAGTGAGTTACTATAGGTTGCTTAGAGTTGTATATTAAGAATTTTTGTGAATTTATTGGAAATTACATAATTATAGG
>BPTQ01000009.1:13566108-13728083 GCA_019973895.1 Chrysanthemum seticuspe
GATGTTCTAATGCTCACAGTAAACTAGTTGTTTACTGTCGAATGATGAAATTGATGCAATGTTCTTTTTTGTATCTACAAAGCATAGTTTAATATGGGTAGTACTGAAATTTATTTTTACAGATAAAATTCGTTTTTTCACTTGAACTATCATAAAAAAAACTTTTTATAACCCATTTACTATGTTACTAATTTAAATTCATATTCAATATGAAACCCATTTATACGAGAATGAGAAACGTAAATTTATGAGTTTTACATTTCGTAACAAGTATACAATACCGCTTGGGCCAGCACGGCAGCAGTAGTGTGGTATTCATAAAAAAAATTTATTTAAAAGAGGAATTGGAAAATTTTATATATATTATTTTAATTCGTCGTTTACAGTAAATATGAAAGAATGTTTTATACTCTTTAAAAGTATAAGAAGTAAATATCGTTTACGTAATTGTAAGTGAAATAAATTGTACATCATCAAATGACACTCAAAATTCTAAACATTTTATGTAGAAGAATCAATATATATAAATGAAGAATATGAAAATTTCTCATATTTTGTAAGAAAGTATAAATGACATTTGCTGCTTAATTTTATTATATATATTTTAAAAGGTTAAGGAGAAAATTTATTTAAAAAAAAATACTTATGGTGTGATGACGACGGCACGACCGGGTTCGCCATAACATATGAACAATGCTTTACATTTTGAGTATTTAAATGCAAAGAGTAAGAGCATATTTACCCAAAGTATAACTTATACTTAAATTTAATCATTGTATCATTTACCCAATATTTTTCAAAAAAAATACTATCAAGTTCACTTTTTTGCTTAAAATAGACATTTTTATTTAAAGTCATGATGGGTATAATTTGATACGAAACATCTATGTTTTTTCTTGTAACGTAGTTAAAGTAGTAAGCTGTCATTTGTTGATCAAATGACACTCGTAATCTTGTAGAAGGAAAAATGAAAAGATGTATGTAGTACTATGTTGTAAACACCAACCGTGACGCAAACAATTAGCCACATCACCTGCATACCGTATCATGTGTGAGATAATCATATAGACCATAAGAAAATGAAACTGGTGAAGCCAACACATGATCCAATTTACATCAACACTATTCATATACGCTAAAGAACATGAGACATTATACTCAAAGAGCACTAATTACCGTACCCATACAAAACTCAAGTTTGTGATCAACCAGAACTAAGTAAGTAAATGAATTTACAGTAAGATGGCAAGATTGCTACCACTCTAGTTAAAACTAAACAGTGCTCGCTATTAAGGCTACATATTCGTTCATTCCAGTTAGGAGCTAAGCCATGCCTCCACTTATTTCCAATATTTAGTTGATGTTGAGCAAAGAAACGCAATTGGTAATGGCTTTCTATTAAGGAACATAGATGAAAATCAGTTTTGTTAGTGTTTTTGTTTAGGATAACTATGCAAATGAGCAATGTAATATTTTTTTCGAAAAATACAAAACTCTGTCCATCAAAAAGTCATTATTCATCCATTTTCTATTTTTCTTAAAGTTATCTATCATAATCTGCCATAAGTGGACATGTCCATTAACAAAGTTCTTCATAATTCATACTAAGGGGTTTTGTTTAAGCATATTTTTAAGCTTACGAGACTTCACGCGGTTTCAGCTTATAATACTTTTCTAACTTATTTTATAACCTGTAGTATAAATTGTAAAATAAGCCGGAAAAAGTAAGCTTATTAAACGTAAACCGAATACATTTAAGCTTGGTAGCTTAAAAAATAAGCTAAAGCAAACACCTCGTACATGCAAGACATTTCAACAACTCCTTACATCGACTACAAAAATCCTAAATCCGTGTTTCTCTTAAAAAAGGATGACATTTCAACTAACCATGAACCAGAATAAATAATTAAATACCCCAATTATTTAGACCGGGTGTAATAGAGGCCCTCACCACCTGTGGTGAGCCTCTACCACGCACCATCTACCACTACGACCTGCCATCCACCGCACGTCAAGTTGCCTTTTGGGGTTGGTTCGGTGGTACAGACCACCTAACGTGGTGCACTAACTTCTTTTTACACCCAACCTAATAGTATGATTTAAGTTGAGTTAAATAGTGTGCTGAAAAATTGATGTGACGCTGAGGTGCTGACAAAGTGACCATTACACCCAGCCTAATAGTATGATTTAAGTTAAGTTGATTCACTTTATAATAGCCGTGACCAAAAATACCAAAATCGAAACCCGAAAAAAAACCGATTCCGGAACCGGTCAACACCGGTTTTTGACCATAACCGGTTCTGTTAGGATAATAACCGGCGGTTAGGAACCGGTTTTTAGTTCTAGAAGTTGGGCCGGTTACGAACCGGTTACTAACTGAACCGGTTGGGAAACCGGTTAGAGAAAAACCGGTTAGTTACCAGTTATTTTTTATGAACGTTGGGAACAAGGTGTTAACGAGGGACATGGAACAGACAAACACAATATGACCTTTTTTTTGTTTGTAGTCGTTATTTTTGGCATTTAATCACCATTTATGCTTATAAACTTTAGTATAAATACTAATCTTGAATATGGTTTAGTTACTTACAACTTACAACTTACAACTTACAACAATCAAACACTCTTGAAAACAATCAAAATCACTCACAAAATGACAACTCAAAGTTCTTCAACTTCCACCGGTGTTGGTTCTTCAAATGAACCCACGATTGTTGCGGTTTTAGAAACGGGCCGAAACAAGGAAATTTGGTGTAATTTTGAGCTCGTGGAGTTTTCGGATAATACCATGAAGGCTCATTGTAAATTTTGCAAAAGTTTTTAAGTAGCGGATCCAACACGACGTTGAAGCAACATATCGAAAAAAAGTATTGCCAAGCACTCAAAGGCGTTCCGGATGCGGGTTAAGCATCTATGTCACAAGATGGGGGTATATTTGCATATGAGTCGGAACGGACTCGACAACAATTTGCAAGCTTTGTGATTCAAGAAGCTTTGCCATTCAACCATTTCGATAACCCGAGATTAACCAAGGTGCTTCAAAATTATCTTCAACCGCGATAGAGTCACGTAAGTCGTTCTACTCTTAAACGTGATGCACTTAAAATATGGAAAAAGGCTAAACTCGAAATCATAAAAGGTTTTGAAAATTTAAATACAAATGTAAACTTAACAACCGATGTTTGGTTGGCGCCTCATCATTTGCCGCATTCGTACGTTTGTTTTACCGCGCATTGGATTAATCCCGTAACTTGGCAAATGATGAAGCGTACGATTGATTTTCAAAACTTTGATTATCCACACACGGGTATGAATTTATTTCGTAAGTTAAGAGATGTGTTAAAAAAGCTTAAATTGAAACATAAGATTTTTTCAATCTCATTTGATAATGCTTTTAACAAAAATGCCGCCACTAAACTAATAGCAAGATACCAACCACCTTTGAACGACATTTTTTTCATAGGCGATGTGTTGCACACATCATAAACTTGGTGGTGCAAGACGGATTAGGGGTACCCGAAATAATGTTGATAAAAAACGCTTTTAAAACAATGTTGCAAGATATATTTGTGGGCCTAAAGCAAGATATAAGAGTTATATGAGATTTTGTGTGGAAACGTTTTTAACACCTAATTGGGAAGTTCTTACAAGATAGAACTCGACTTATAAAGATGCAACTACTTTATTATCGGATGTATATTATCCCACGAGTCATAGGGTAATCCAACAAATTTTTGTAATGTGTTCAAAAATAGGTGAATTCGAATCAAGTGGTCCACCATATGATATTATGGTTGAACCTATGAAAGAAAAACTTAGAAAATATTTCAAAGAAATTCCACCTGTAATTACTTGTGCCGCCGCATTAGACCCATGCTTTAACATTAGTGAGGTGGAACTACTTATCGAGAAGATTTCGATTGATTTGGATTTGCAATTAGAAAACCTTAACTATGCAATGAATGCAAAAGCTTATTTTAAAAAAATTTCTAAAGATTTATTTGATATTTATTTTAGTAAATATGGTTCAACTAATGTTTCAATGAGTTGTGGTGCTTCATCATCCTCTTCGAGTTCGAGGTTTAACTTATTTCAAACTTTAAGACAAGAAAGTGTTAAACGGGCTAGGAGTGACCAAACCGGTACTAACGAATCTGGGAGATATATCAGAACCGATTGGATAAACTCTATGGGACAAGAAGAATTTGAAAACTTTGATGTTTTGTCTTGGTGGAAAGGAAGGCAATCTCAATTTCCCGTTCTATCCAAGATGGCTCGAGATTTACCAAGTGTACAAGCTTCTACGGTAGCTTCGGAATCATGTTTTTCTCTTAGTGGAAGGGTATTAACGATTCGAAGAACAAGACTCACGCCGGCATCTTTGGAGATGTGTTTGCTTAAAGGATCACTTGGACGCACAAGAACGTTACAACACATTTCTAATATTGAAGCCAATTATTTAGAGATCGAACAACAAATACTTGAGATCGAGATGCAAGAGGGTTATAGAATCTCACTTTCCGATGAAGAAATCGGTCAAGATGACCAAGCTAGGTCCGGATCCGGAGACTCCGAATAAGACCTCACTATCGCTCAATGTATTAGCTTTCCGATTAACAAATCGCTCAATTTATTAGCTTATGTTTCAAGTAGTTTATGTTTGACGTATTATGAGTTTATTTAATAAAAGTTGATGTTTATTGAGTTATTATGTATAAAATGCGAATGGGAAAAAAAAAAAAACCGAAAACCCGAGCACCATTTAGTCCTTAACAGTAGCAAAAACATTAAAAAAAAAAAAAAAAAAAAAAAAAAAAAAAAAAAAAAACCGGTTATAACCGGTTTTTCCTATAATAACCGGTTAGTACCGGGTTTGGTTTTTTCTACCCAAAAGTCTAACCGACCCGAACCGTTTTTTGAAAATAACCGGTTTGACCAAAAACTGGGTCAATTACTAACCGAACCGGTTAGCCCAAAAAACCCGATTTGCGCACGGCTACTCTATAATATAAAGTACATGCAACAAAAGTTTAAAACTATTAGACTTCAAAACCTAACAAAAGATAGGAAATAAAGACAAAAAACAACATTAAGTACCAAAACATTCCTCCATTTTCATTCCTTAGTAACAGTCAATGTTTCGATTCCAAAAGTACAAAAGAAACATTTCTAAATAAAGTCAAGATATAACAGCAGCATCTAACAAAAACTGAGTTGTACAACCCTTTTAAGCACAAGTTACAACTGCATAATGCACACTACATGTTACCTATTTTCCCATCCTAACAACCCAAAAAACCAAACCAAACTCCCAAGTTCAGGAATTTTGTATCTAAATTGAACAAACACCATCAGCACTTGGACCATTCTCGACATCCATTGTATCGGCTTCCTTATTATCTGCTAAAACATGAAGAAACTCGGGAGGAATAGCTGCAGGGTCGAGGTCTAGACAACCCTTTGGAGCGTTTGCAGATTCTTGACCCGTGAGCAGGTATGAAGGTATTTGATGAGATATTTTAAGAAAGACTTTTTCTGGGATAAATTTTGTTTCTTTGCTATCGAGATGTCGGTGAAACACTGTTTTAAATCCTGCAAATTTGACTAGTGGCGTGACGGTAATGCCTGTTTCTTCACTGTACTCGTCAACTTCCACAAGTTCGTAAGTATGTTTAATCGTATCCGGTGTGTAATCGTATTTGTACAGAGCACAAACACTTCCCTTTTTAGGGAAAACACGAATGTTACCGTTTCTCTGCTTTGTAAAGCTAGCTTTGTGTGAGAAATAGTTAGGAGAGGTAACGGTTTCGTGTTTTCCCGGTTGGAACTCACCGAATGCTTCCAGGAACCCGGGAAAAGGAAGTGGTTTCTTGTTAGGTTTTGAGCTAAGCCAACATACTTTCATCTTAAACGGATTCAAAGAAATTACTTTGTGAACTATGGCATAGTTCCGAGGCATCCCGTCACGATCATCATAAGCAGCCCAGAGTTGACCTTCTTTGAAACACTTTTCGCTTCTTTCTATATCGAAATCATGAAAATCTGGATCTGGGACGTCAGCCTCGTTACTCTTTGAGAAACCGTTTGCCATGTCAGCAACTTTTACGTCCTCTGAACTCCATTCGTCCAGTTTCTTCTTTATTTCCGTAGTCGCCTTCTTTATAAGGTGATTCTTGATAGGCATGTTTTCTTAATTGCATCAAACCCCTTAATGTCTTGCTTTGTTTTAACAGATTTGACTTCTTAGATGCGGATTTAGCTTCTTTTTTAGCGATCTTATTTCTCAAAGCTTCCTCTATATTAGTGCCTAGTCCAGCTTCTTCTCGATCCCTTTTTAGTGGACCCTGCTGGGAGCTCGTACCATTACCTGCCTCAATACCCGTTATATTACATGTTTCTGGGGCTGAAATGTTATTTCCAGTTCCTTGTGAAATTCCCGCAACTTCTGAATAAGCATTGATATTTGGTGGTGGAATCTCGGTCGCGTGAAACGCTCCATAACAAGCGGGGCATAACATATTTTGGTTTAGATACTTTCTCAAGAATTCATACTGCAATTTGCATCTCATGCATACGGTCCAAAACGTTTTAATCTTCATCTGTTTAGTAACCGGTAAAGGAATAGAAGTGAGACCCATCTTGGTCGTCCCATTAAATTTATCCTTTTCTTGAGAAGTTTTAACCTCTGTTAAACAAGGCCCAGGCGTCGTCTCAGGCGCTATCTGTTCCATTAATCTCATCCTTTTGACTCTTGGTTTTTTTCTTCGTCTGAGTAGTAGTTTTATCTTTCTTTTGAGAAGTTGTAACCTTTGTCTGCGCATCTGCACCAGCTGTACTCTTCGTGACATTGTGAAAACCGTTCTGAGTTGGAGGTATATGCACTCGTGAAAACACGTTCTGAGGAACCCTACTGCTTCAAAAACTGAGCATGCCTTTTATGATCAAACGCCGATATTTTATCTTTATATGATAACAGATTCCATGCTTGAGAAACGAGCTGGAATGCCCCTTCTGCACCTATAGACTTGTTCTTATCTGGATGAAGTGATAAAGCTAGTTTTCTACAATGTTTCTTCACAGTATCTTCATCGGCTAATGGATTCACACCAAGTATCCCATAATAATCTGATTCACCGCTTACTTTGTTTTCGTCAGCAACATGCACATCCAGAACTGCTAATAGTTGAGAAATACCCCTCAAGACCAGGAAACAAATTTTGGGCCTTTTAAGCAAATTTCTTGGCACCCTTTCCATTCAACGATTTCTTTCTCCCTTGTGGCTTCATCCTTATTGCATTCCATCCTTCACGAGTTCACGTAGTAAGCAGTTAATCTACTTCACCACTTCCTTAATAATGCTACTACATTTGTAGTTTCAAGTAAACATGAAGATTAGGCAATATTCTGGCCCGAGCTAATGCTTAACCAAGCTACTACTTTTGATCGCGATTCTCAAACCTGATACAGATATACGAAGTTGATAGATTAAGCATAACGCACATGTATAAAGTATTCACAGAATGATTTCTCGCAGATGTAAAACCAAAGTTTTATTGTATCCAAATACCCTGTTCACCAGTCACAAACCACCAACTGGACTTCTTCAACCCGTTTTCTAATAATCTATTGCTTTTCATTTTATTTATTTCCCGTTTGACCTATTATATATAAAAACTAACCAAAAGTGACCCGTTTCATGTAAATTGTCCCAAAAATAATAAATTTTCAGAGAGCAAGTTTGGAAGATCTGGTTACTTACTTTCAGTCAGCAAATGGCACTCCGCACTCGTCTTATGAGTGTCATCTTAATCTTTTCAAGCTCGGGCACATCACAAAGAGGACTATCTGTTAAGACGGACAACAAAACTGTTAGTACAAATGCAATATTGCCTTTATCACTAGTATTTATTGTAGATTTTCGAGATATAACTCTGGAAAGAGTGGATGTTGGTTCGTTACATCCAACTTACTCAAATCTTGTGTCATTAAACCCTTCCGTAGCATTTTCACACTTTTGAAGGATTTGAAACTTGAGTGAGTTCTTATATTGTACCTCAAAAACTCTGTCTCAAGTGGCATTAAGCCTGCATCAAGTGAAAACGGGATAATAACTAAAAAACCTAAATGCGAATCTGACTGTACAACAAACAAATATGTTAACGCAACACAAATACTTACAACATAAAATAATCACGCTTGGCTTTTCCTTCCATACGAACATGGACAAAGTTAGTATATACTAAAGTTATGTCATAAAGAAAGTTGTTCGATTAAGGTTATTTTTACCTTTAACTTTTAGCCAGTAAAATGGGTAAACATTAAACATTCATTCGAAACTGGAACAGTTCGGATGATTAGAATAGGTATAAATTACATGTAGTATAAAAAACAAGGAAAAATGACAAAAGATGTTCACAACTTCGATGTTAAACCAATGACTCGTTTGATAGTCAATAAGATTCTATTGATTCGTTGGAAATAACATTAGTGCTGGATGTTAAAATCCACGCTTAAAGGTTGACTGTTAAATAGCATTATCTGTCATTCAAACGTCATTCATTCAACCTAAAAAAGTCCAAACCAAAATAACCCTTTCCAAAACCACTAATAATTAACCAAGCCAGTAAACCATACGTGTCAAATTAAGCCCAGACATAAGTGAAGCCAATCAAGTTCACTCAATGTGGTTTTCATTAGGTTCTGAGAAGTAACTTGCCAACATATCGCCGCAAAATCCCTTCGAAATTTTTGGGTGACATTCTACCCCAACCTTTGATGCCCATTAGAATCCTAACTAAAATTGGTGAATAACTAAAAAAATAAAGACAAAAGCCATACCTTGAACATATTTCAATGCAAACCTTCTGTTGCTTGGAGTATAGTGTGGAGATAAGTTGCATTCTTAAGTTGCGGATCTTGGAGGTTGTTGGTCGTTCATACTTCCTACTCCAATAAGTCCTTCGGAGACAGCAAATTATCATTCATTCTTTTCAGCATACAAAGAAAGTATCCTCATGTATATGGGGTGCACTTAATATTTCAATTCAAATGACCCATCTTTAGAAGCATTCTCGGGACGAATATCAAATGAATGGTTTTACTTAGAATACCTACATAACAATGATTCTTATATGATTTAAGTGCTTTAAATACCACATCTTTTATATACATAATTAATGTATCAACTTTGACTCATTTAATTAGGAATGGGTCATTTTGGGGTTATGTTTATATAGTAATAGAGATATACTTTTTCTTTGGGTAAAGTAAAACAAATGTTTACGTATTAATAGATATAGACTTTTGCGCCAATTCTGTAAGCTTCTAAAACTTTTTTCGAATTTTGATACATTTAACCCAAAGAGAAGATAAGGCAAGCAAATCAGGTTAACAATACATACCTACAAAAGTGCTAAAATGTATCATTCAAAATTTATAGCAGGTTTAATAAGTATGAAGAAATAGTGGCCAAGAATGCACGTTCTGAAGTATATCATATTATATGTCTAAAACGCACCTTGCTATTGAAATACATAAATAAATATATGCAATATTACACGACACTGGATGATTTCATAACTAATGGATATCATTCAGAAATAAGGACCGTGTCTTAGCATGCTTATATACATTAAAAAAGTAATTAGGAACCCTTAAGCTTAAGCTTGTAAAGTAAACTAATGATAAGTGGCAAACAGTAAACATAAGCCAGACCGCGTTGCATAACGATTTTAAATATCCAATGGCCATTTATATAATCGAATGGATTCTTACAGGTCCATAGGGCCAACGGAAACCAATGAGGGCAATTGCAGTTAGCTTACCGACTATCCTTATAGCCTATTTAATCTATAAAATCAAATAAAATACCTAACACTTGCAGCATACTTCTATAGAAGTAATGAATTGTCCTTACGCGTGTAACAGAATTGCAGACCAAAAAAAGTTTGGCCACTAACCCCAAACAATTTTTTTCATTGAGGCATAAAAACAAACAGTTGATGTGCATACATATATAAACCACTAATGAACACCTTAACTCATCAACTAAACTAACAAAAATCAAAACCCCATATGAACAATCACAATTTTAAAACAAACCCATATCGATTATATAAATTTTAAAACACTAATTATTTATAAAAAATTATTTATATACCTTATTAGAATGAAGGGTATTTGATTCTACTGAAATGTAAAACAACTTCATATCATTCTTCTTCATCTAATTTTGATATCGTTAATTAATCGAAACTCTTGAAAACAATTACACCTAATTTGACTTTTTTGACCCTTGAAGTCAATGTGTGGATAAAAAGGGGACCTTTTAAGTTTGCTTTTTGAACCTTGAAGTCAATGGTCGCTTTTTGTTTTAATTTTGTTTTTCAGACACATAGGGTGTGTTGGAATGAGCTGGGCCGGAGGCGGAGTATTTTTATTAAAGCTAGAGCTTAAACTTATTAATGTAAAATTGTATAACAATATATCAAAATAAATTTACATATATTTTCAGCTTTTGTGTAATAATTTATTATATTTTGAAAGTTATTTAAGTAATTTAACTAGCTATAAGCCCTTATAAGCTCTTTTATATGGGTTTGGGCTTATGGATGCTTATGGCTTATAAAAGATTCTATAAGCTCATATGACAAACAAGGCTTATTTTATAAGTTGGCATATTTTAAAAGCCCAAACTCCTATAAGTTCTCAAAAGCCTATTGCTAAACACCGCCATATTTTTTTGACATAGGGTGTGTGTTGGCGCAATGAGGCGGGAGGTTAGAGGTGGAGCCGGAGCTTGAGCTGGGGATGGGTGGGGCTGAGGCTCAACTTATATTATAAGACGAAAGCTTAAGTTTATATATTTATAAATTTGTTTAATGAATTTGTTGAAGTTGAAACTTATTGATGTAAATTGCATAAAAATATATCAAATTATGGACTTGGGCTTATGGAAGCTTATTGACGTAGCACGGCGTATAACACAAAACCTATTCAAGGTTTTAGCAAATCACAAGGATTTAAAAGACAAAGTCTTGAATTTTTATTGAATAATTGAATGAATAACATAAAACCCAAGCCCTATATTTATAGGGAAGCCAAAATTGGGGAACAAGCTAAAAAAACTCGTCCAAAACCTACTCAAAAACTAAAATACGAAACAGACCCGACTCCAGTTATGGCGTAATTGAATTTAACAATTACGGCGTAATTGTTTCACAGAACACAAACCAAAATTCAACACTAGTTACGGCGTAATTGACTCAATGAATATAAACATAATTTTAACAAAGAGCTACGGCGTAATCTTGACTTTGGGGTTACGCCGTAGTTAATCCACATGCTACGTCTTGACTTGTCGAAGCTTCTTGTGACTCTCAATGTGCTCCATATACTCCTCCGCAAGTGCATCAATCCTGTCCTCATCACTTATGGCTTATAAAAGCTTGAATAAGCCTGTGTTACAAACAAATTCCATATCAATTACTACTATAAAAATTGTAAAAACCTAATTACATAATTATTTATAAAATTTTATTTACCTTATTAGAATCAAGTGTTTTTGATTGTAATATGGTTCTTGTGCGGATAAAAAGGGGTTAGATTGTTTTTTGACCCTTGAAGTTTATAAAACAACGGGCTTCTTTTTGTTTTTCAGATTTTTGACACATATGCTCTTTTTGTGGACGTTTTTCTATACACGAAATTTAACAAACAATGATTCAAAATAATTTTTACTTTTTATTAAAGGTTAATTTTATGGGAAGTGATTGACACACTTCTAATTTTTATTGCGACACTTCTCATTATGCATTAAATAGTTGTACTGTTAGTATAGAATGTTTTAACTGCTTGTATCATAAGCATCCCAAATTATAAAGTATTTTCTTAAAAAAGAAAAATACTTAAACATGTTTTTTTAAAACTTTTTATGTCTAAAATTAACAATTCATTTAATCGTTTTGGAAAAAAAAAAAAAAAAGTTGTGTGAAGATCATAAGAGCGAAACTATAACCGTTTGCTACTAAAAAATCTCATTATTATGCACGAGTACTCATTTAGCTTTCTTAAAAACCCAAAATGCTTCAACATGTTATTTTTTAAAACTTAGACTAGATGGCAAGGCAAGGTGAATACTTCACCTTGTGTCGATAAAAAGAGGACCTCTGAAGTTTGCTTTTTGACCCTTAAAGTCAATGGTCGCTTTTTTTTGTAATTTTGTTTTTCAGACACGTACATAGGGTGTGTTGGAATGTGCTGGGGCTAGGGCCCGAGGCGGAGTTTATTGTGACAACCCGTAATTTTCCCGACGCGTCTTAAGCGGAGAAACGACGAGTATATCGACCCTTTCCTTTACATCGAGATACGAGATGTATTTATAATCAATTTTATAGGAATTATTATTTTAAGAGCGATGGCGTAATTTTCGTATCCACCCGACGACTTTTGATGACCGAAAGTAGCTTGAGAAACGTTTATCGGGAAAGATTAATAAAATATACAAGATTGGTCCCTGTGATAGTTCCATCCACCGCCCCCCTCTTTTCCTTAATTACACCTTCAGTCCCTCCTACTGTATAAATACCCATCACTCTCTCTCTCTCCTCCCTCATTTTAACACACACTCACCGGAGTCTCCTTTCTCTAGGGTTCCGGCGCCGCTCCGGCAGTTCTCCGACCACCCTCCGGCCGCCACCACCCACCCACATCGCCCCCTTAAAACGATAGATCGGGTCCTTATGGTTACGTTTACGTGCCACACGCGCCCTCAAAGCCTCTGACGCTCTCTAGATCTAGGGTTTGGTTAATTATGTTTTATGGTTTGGTCATCATCATCATTACTTCGTCTTTCTCTTTTTCTTCCTTTCTCGTTTCTTGGTAGGCTGTCAAGCTGACACCCATCTTTGTTATTTTACTATTAAAAACCGATTAGTAATCGGTTTAGTGGTTTTCGTGGATATAAAAGTGTTGAAACAAATTAAAAAAACGTTATGGAAAATGGTTAATAAATCTGATAAACACATTTTGATAATGTTTTGTGTGGTAAGAAACTGATAAGAGGTTGTTGTTCGCTGTGGCTTTAGGGTTGACTCGGAGAGCTGAGTCGGGTCGGGTCAGAACCCGTACGGGTCGGGTTTGATCATGGAGGTTCCCACTTTGGGTTGGTTCCGCCTTGGTTAGTTGTAGTATTTTAGGGGTCGGCTTGGGTTGCGGGTTCGAATTGCCTAAGTCGCTTTTAGTAAGACACCTAGCCTTGTTTGGCTAAACTTATTTAGTGGGCTTAGGCTTATGGCTTATATAAGCTAAGCTTATAAGCCCATGTTAGTGTTTGGATTAGCTCATGGTAAATAAGCTAATAAGCTCAAAAGTGTTTGGTTTGGCTTATGTTGGTTTATGTTAGTAAATGACTAAAAAGGACATGGTCATTGATTCAAGAGTACCAGCTGCTAGAACAGATCTTATTCCTCCTAAAATGCAAGTTTCAATCATTATACTTACCAGCCATAAACCTCGGACATCAGTTACTTACCAGCCATCAAACCATAAATTTGTTTCTTAATTCTTGAACCAGTTCAAATGCCTTTAAATTCCTAATAACCAAGTCCATCTTGATAAATATTAGAGTTAGGAGGTGACTGGTTAAGCTTATTTTTGGGCTTATGAGCTTACTTGGCTTATGAGCCACCGGAAAATGCCACGAGGACTTTATCGACAGGCGAAATCATGGCATTAGAAGTAACAGCAAGCTTAAACTTTCCATATAGATTACTCCGGAAACTATCTGCACAGAATCTACCGCCACCGTCGCCGCCGGTGAAGATTGTGGCTTCTGATGATTTACATTTGAGACACGTGTTGCAATTGTTGTTATTGGTAAATGGTAGAGAGGATTTACATTTGAGACACGTGTTGCAATTGTTGTTATTGGTAAATGGTAGAGAGGAGTTACAGGTGGTTATGGAGAATAAATGATAGAGAGCAGGTAACAGGTATAGGGAGGAGGGCAAAAATGTACAATGATAAAAGGTGAGTTTATATAAGCCCATGCCTCATAAAAAGGCCTCACTTTCTTGGCTTATTAAAACTCTCATAAATAAGCTCATAAGCCCGCTCAAATAAGCTTAGCCAAACACTTGATTTAGGCTTATGAGCTTATTTAAGCTAATAAGCTGATAAGCCCACTAAATAAGCTTAGCCAAACACCCTCTAAGATATCGTTATGGATTTACTTGTTGAGTTGTAAATTGTCGTTTATGGGCTAACTTGAAATACTTAACGAACTAACTATATAACGATACCGGAATAAAGCTATCGGATTAAATGATATTACTATATTAGACTTAAATGGTTAATAAACATTGAATGGAAACTTGAAAATACTTGGACATATATTGGATTTGGACTACGTTGGACCTATTAGATATTTTAGACTTGGGACGGTATAATATATTGAACTCAGATTGAATTTATTATATTAGACTCGGAGCGGACGTAAAATATTCAATGGACCCAAACTAGTACTTAAATAAGGAATAATGAAACATAGAACTTGTAAAATTTGTAATTTCAAAGTGGTTTCTAATTAAGTCACGCCTATTTTGTAACATTATATAAATGGACACTTATTATAAGATTTATGAAAGCATTCAAAACTTATAATTTTATTTTTAATTCCTTTTACATTTATAAAACACGACCAAAAGTTAAAAATGTATAGTTTTATTTAATAATTAAATTACTAACTAGGCTTTTCTTATAAAACCTAAATGACTTTTCTAAACTAATTGGAATTGTGGGGAAACATACTGAAACTTACCAATTGACCTATTTATATTTTATATATAGTTGTCGTCATTTCTTAGTCTTCTTTGGTTTGCTTGAGTATTGTAGGTATTTCTTTGTTGATGTCTTTCCTCTTTCGCGTGAGTTGTAGGTCGAGTTTATGTTTCTTACCACCACACGAAACGTTAAAATTAAACTTTTTGGAGATTGATAATGGACTTTTGAAAGTAATGATACGAATAATCCACGAAAACTACGGCACTTTATCTTCTATCAACTTCGTTATTGTATGAGCCGTATTTTAAGAAAATCGTACACGTATTAGGTTGCGCCGTTTTTGTTCTGTCGTACTCGTCGTACCTTTCTTCTGGATGCCGTTGTGATTAGCTAGATGCCAATTGTGTCAGTTGTGAATAGTGCATTGCTGTGGCTAAGGTGACTTCATGGCCCCTATTTTCAAAGGTTTTTATAACTGTTTTGGGGGAGAATACATGCTGGTTCTAACTGAACACAATGATTTTGAAATTGGATTTGTGAAATGTTATTTGAGAATGATTGTTGATTGGAATATTTGAACTGGTGATTGAAAGCTTTATGTGTTTATTGGAAGTAAATGCGAGTTGCAAACTATTTCTTGGACCTGCCACTACTCTTTTGATTTGCTAATGTGTTGACTAGGTAAGGTTAGATATGTGAAAGATGACTTAGACTAGGGTAGCAATCCTTTGCTATATCGTTGGTGCCTAGCTAAGAATGAAGATTGTATGCGACAAATGTTGACTTAGACTAGGGTAGCAATCCTTTGCTATAGCGTTGGTACCTAGCTAAGAATAGACATATGTATCCGACCTAGACCAGGGGTAGCATTCTTCTAGGCTTTGCTATAGCCGTGGTTCCTGGCTATAGTCGCTTGGGGGCTCCACTGAGATCTCGTTGCGTTATTTGAAGGAATATTGATGGAATGTTATTGAAATATTGCTGGAATGTTGTTGATGGAATGTATAGCATACATATCTGCCTTAGTCCTACATAGCAAATAAACTCTATTAGGTCCACTACTAATTTTGTGATTAAACTCTATGAACTCACCAGCGTAAGCTGATCTTTTTAGCATGTGTTCTCAGGTCTATTGGAAGACGCTTGGTAAGGGGCATGGTTATAGGAGACTCTGATGAACAATTGGGAACGCTTTGATTTCTTTATGGGCCTATTTCCGCACTACTTTCTTATAATGTAAACTTAATGTTTTTGATAACGAATTTTATTCGAAATGAATGAAATAAAAACCATTCTTTGTACCTTATGTTATGATACTAATATGGTAGCACCCCAATGTATGTATGCTTCCGCTGGACACTATTTTGGGGGTGTTACATTTATATAAGCCGAACGTTGAAGTTTATATTTTTATAAGAAAATACATTTAAATCCAAAGTGCACATAAAAATCAAGTTATATATTTTATTTGTTTAAGGCTTACATACTTAAACGGGTTCACGGGTTGTTAGTTTAATACTTGCTTAACCTAAAAATGACCCGTTTATTAAATGGGTTATACGGGTTGACTTGTTTGTGAACCAAACTTGTTTATCCTCAACCCAAAACCTATTTAACTTCGTGTCAGATTCGTATTGTTTATCGTTTCGTTTAAATCACATAAAAAACACACTTTAAATAGCATAAGAAAACACCCTTACTTTTTTGATCCTTCGTCTTATTTAAATTTACACTCTTACCCCTTCAACTTTCATTCATTTTAAAAACAAAAAACTTCCTTCATAAATCACATAAAAACATTTTTCACTATCACAAAAAATTAAAATACACCGTACATACCCTTCAACCTCTTTCCTCATTATCACTTTTGTGAAACAATTTCTAACCACCACTAGTCCACCACCACCACCACCAAAAAAATTAACTCAATTTAAACAAAATCCCCAATTTTTATAAAAATTAAAAACCCAAATACCCTCTAATTTAACTTCAAAACTGTTTGGTAGTCAAAGTTTGAAGAAATGAGAGATTTGGTGACATGGGTTTTTGGTTAATAAGCTATTGGGTATAAAAAATAAGGTACAAAGCTTATACATTGTGATGTATTTGTATTTTTCCTAATTATTATGTGTAAAGCAGCGTGAGTTTGTGAGAAAGATAACTGTCATGGGAATATGGGATTTAGGGGGTGTTTGGTTAAGCTTATATAAAGAACTGATATAGGCTGGGCAATCTTATGCCAAAGTGCTTATTAGTTATTTGGGGAATAAGGGTTTTTTTGATAATGAATAAATGCATAAGTTAAGCATGATTGAAGCCAATATAATGTATGTAGCCTTGTTCTGCCTCGAGATAAGAACCACATATATAAAGGCGTTATCTTTGTTAAGTTTGATTTTAAAAGCTGTAAGGATTAGTTTCTCTGAAATTCTCTGTGCCAAATTAAGTTTGAATAGTAGTTATCTTTAAAGGAGTGTTTGAGTTTGAAGATTGGTCAGATGGCTATGTACCTTGGTACTGAAATACTTTTTCTCATAAACTCTCTTTTCTCACACTACTACAAAATCTGAAATAACCCCCCCCCCCCCCCTAATAGAGCCCTGTTAAAACGAAAAAGGGGCTCTACCCGTCTACCGTAAAAAACAAAGGCATAAAGCCCGGTTATGAAATGCAAAAACCGGGGTCTACTTCGGCCACAAAATAGAGCCCTGTGCTAACTTTTCGCTTTTGAGCGGGATTTCTCCCCCTTCTCTTTTTCACTTTGCTTTCTTATTTCTTTTCACCTAGACAACATAAACATAAACCCTTAAATCACTTTTTACATGATTCCAGTTGACGGCTTGGGTTCGAAAATCTTCAATGACTGTTTGTTGGTCCTTTTTTTAGAAGATCTAACGCCACCATTAGTGTTGGTTTAAAGCTCGATTCCATATAGAATCCTTGCCAGCCTTGTTCATATGACCTCAAACTAGCAGTTTATTGGTAAAGCTTTTGTATTTGGGTTCATGTTTGCATTTTTTTTAAGATCTACTAGGCATTTCATCTCTGAACACTTGCCATTTTCATTGATATCACAAAACATGAGGGCTTAGAGATAAGGTGGACCAAAGAGAACATGAAAGCCTATATATACACTGAATACAAGGGTACTTGTCAAATTACGGCTCGATTTTTTGTCACTATAGATTCAGGTTTACATCAGTATCACTGTCACACGTTTCTTGTAAATAAAGACATGGATATAGAAACTTCAGTAAGCTTATGCCAAAATGCTGATTAGTTATTTGGGGGAATAGGGGTTTTTCGATAATGAATAAATGCATAAATTAAGCATAAGGTTATCCTGATACATTATATCATCTTAGTATTCTTTGGGCATGATTGAAGCCAATATAATGTATGTAGCCTTGTTCTGTCTCGAGATAAGAACCACATATCTAAAGGCGTTATCTCTGTTATGTTTGGTTTTAAAAGCTGTAAGAATTAGTTTATGTGGTTTACACTCTACTTGTATCTTGTTTGAGTTTAACATTTTGAATAGTCATTCATTTTCAGTGTCTTTAATAACACACAAACGAGTTGAAGGATCATTTAAAGTTCCCAGACCAAAAGTTTCTTCTATGATGGCATCTATAGACGAAGATGTGGAAAAATCCTCACTCGCTGATCAAGATGACGTTGGAAGTGGTGTATCCAGCAGTGGACAAAATAGAAGCAGAAAGTACCGTGATTCAAGTGAAAGCAAAACGTTTTATTTAGGTTAGAGTTAGTTACTTCTAATCATCGTTTTAATGTAATGTAACTTGTACAGTTTGATCTAATTGTGAGATGTTTTATAATGTTGCAGAAAGTATCACTGAAGAAGAACAATCTGCTTGATATGCTTCTACCTCACATTAAGGTAACTTGGGTGTTTGAGATAATGTTTCTAACCTTGTTAACATGATGAAACTTTTGTATCTACAACTAGCAATCAAAGTTGTATTTTGAGTATGAATGGTATATCAGGTTTGCGTCCATACCTAATACTGAGTTTGTACTCGGATGTTGCAGTGTGTTACTCCTCCATCTAGAAGTTCCAAAAGTGGTGATCATCGGCATTCTAGGCGTGATTCACCAGAATATGATAGGCGTGAAGGTAAGGTGGTCTCAAGGAGATATAGTGATGATAGGGATTATCGAGACCGTTCAGAACCGTCACCTCGTCATCAAACCTGGTATAGCTCAAGTTTAATTGACTCTGAAAGTCGAAAGTTTGCAACTGGTGGCTACAGTATTTTGGTAGAATTGGAACTGGTGCTTGTGTGTACAACATATGTCAGGACTTGAAGAGAAATGATGAAACTCTTCTAAAGGTATTGAAAGAAGAGATTAAATGGAAACTTATGACCCTTAATGTGAAGAAATCAAACTTATAAGACATGAATGGGATTATGTGAAGAGTGAGGAGTGGTTTCTTTAGGATGTGGGAGAAAAGTTGCTACATGTCTAACTGGTGTTTGGAATAAAGGTTTAAACAGTGTGTTTGGGATAAGCTATCTATCTTCACAAGCTTTTCTATCTTCTGATACAGTGGGTTTGGGATAAGCTATCTATCTTCATAAGGACAGTTTCCTGTTTGGCAGTAAATAAAATGATCATCTGGCGAGACAGTGGATTCAACAGTGGGTTCAGCAGCAAATATTATGCAGTTCTACTTCTGTGGTTTAGCAGTGGTCTAGCAGGTCTGCAAGTTTTGGTCTTCTGTTTTAGTTAGGCAATTCAAGTCTTTTGTTTTGCTGTTATGTTATCAGTTGGGTCTGCACTGCTATATTTTTATACCTGGTATACATATGGCAACATGGATTTAAGTTATGGGTCAGGCTTGGTTTTGTGACGTGGGGCTGCTATTCTAGCTTGTCATCCTTAGGCTTTAATTTGTGGATTTAATATCTGAACTTATGGGGTATGCTTTTGCACTGGTCTTCTTTTTGTTTTAGTTTGAAGTTTGTTTGTAATTGTTTTGGGTCCTCATTATCACTTTCTGAAACAATTTCTAACAACCACCACCATCTCCGACAGCCACCACCACCCTGCTGGCTGCTGCTCTAACACCAGCGAAACAGTAACCCTTTATTAAATTCCCTCAATTTAAACAAAATCCCCTAATTTAACTTCAAAATTGTTTGGTAGTCA
Source organism: Chrysanthemum seticuspe (assembly GCA_019973895.1). NCBI lineage: Eukaryota > Viridiplantae > Streptophyta > Magnoliopsida > Asterales > Asteraceae > Chrysanthemum > Chrysanthemum seticuspe. The sequence goes on from BPTQ01000009.1 coordinate 13,586,065, forward strand.
AAGTTTGAAGAAATGAGAGATTTGGTGAGATGGGTTTTTGTTTGCTGACCTTCTGGCTTCTAATCACCGATTATTTTGTAGCCCGAGATTTACAACACTTGGTAGGCTTATTTTAAGAGGTTAATAAGCTATTGGGTATAAAAAAGAAAGGTACTTTATACATTGGGATGTATTTGTATTTTTCCTAATTATCATGTGTAGATCAGTGAGAGTTCGTGAGTTTATGGGATTTAGGGGTGTTTGGTTAAGCTTATATAAGCAACTTATAGGCTGGGCAAGCTTTTGCCTAAGTGCTTATTAGTTATTTGGGGGAATAGGGTTTTTTCGATAATGAATAAATGCATAAGTTAACATCATCTTAGTATCATTTGGGCATGATTGAAGCCAATATAGTGTATGTAGCCTTGTTCTGCCTCGAGATAAGAACCACACATCTAAAGACGTCAGTTTCTTTGATAACACAAAGTTTACTACGTTTTAGGATTAGATGTTCTTGCAAGTGCAAAACGAGTTGAAGGATCATTTAAAGTTCCCAGACCAAAAGTTTCCTCTATGATGGAATCTATAGACGAAGATAGGAAAAATTCCTCACGCGCTGATCAAGATGACGTTGGCGGTGGTGTATCCGGTAGTGGACAAAATAAAAGCAGAAAGTACCATGATTCAAGTGGAAGCAAAACGTTTGATTCAGGTTAGAGTTAGTTACTTCAAGTCATTGTTTTAATGTAATGTGACCTGTACAGTTTGATCTAATTGTGAGATGTTTTATAATGTTGCAGAAAGTATCACTGAATAAGAACGATTATGAGATGATCGAATTCAAGCACCAAAAACATTCCATGTGCATCATCGCTTTTTTTTGTCTGGGCTTACGGACTAATTAATAGACGGGACTGAGAGCATAGATACAATTGTTAAAACTTCGTTTACACAACTAAATTCTTCACATGTTAAAAGCAGTTTAATGAGCTGTGTGTCCACCGGGACTCAAGTCATTTTTAACCCAGTATCAGTTAGACTCCCTGTGCTGTTTAATACTCCCAATATCCATAGTTGACACTGTTAGCAGATATATTTGATAAGCTTTCAAAGGCCCACTTATTAGTTTGGTTTACGTGTTTAGCAAGACCATTATTGTGCATTATATACTAAACAAATGTAACAATTATTATCATTATCGAATATACAGTTTACATGTTTACATGGTATAAGAAGGTATAACGATTCTCTACTTGTATCTTGTTTGAGTGTTAACATTTGGAAAAATGGATGGTTGAAATATGTATGGTAAGAAACAAAAACAAATTGATAATATTACTCACAATGATGAACCTACAGTAATGAATCCACATACACCATATTCTTGAGTGTCCCGTTTCAACCACTACTAAAAGTGATACATTTCAACTTGATCCTGTTTTGACCCGTTACCTAACTCATCCATGTTTCCATGCATTATGTTGTACAAACCTTTTCGGTGCACGATATCAGTTCTTTCTCATACACCATATAATTTGCATGAACTGATCGAGTTACCTTTTTATACAAACCATTGACTTATTGCAGAAAGAAATTTAAGCTTTCGTCTCTTTTGCACCCACTTGGGCCAAACAAAGCAATATTTCAAACTATAGGACTGTACAGATTCAACATGTGAATTGCTCTCAGCTTATGAAGCATGAAGCTAACATGAATACCAGATTAATAACTTTATTACTGTATATAAACTCCTAAATTGTTTTATTCCCAAAACCAAATCATTACTTTTGCAATCATATTTAGCACGATAACATCTATAGGGGATTGTAATTAAACTGGGAAAAAAACATTCCGGGCCAACCTGATCCATACTAAAAATGTTCTTGTTTTGACCCGTTACACAAGCGCTAGACCCGCCCATTTTTCCAACTTTACGAATATTTATTCAAAGAGCAACCAGTCCATCTAAGATGTTGCAAAATAAAGTCGAGGTCGGGTGCAAATGGCAAGACATCCGGTTCCTAATACTTATGTATTCCCGATCCCTTTAGGTTTTGCAGCGTTATGGAAGAAAACCGAGCAAATCGCTTTTCTGATGACGTCCCAATTCGACCCACATGATGTGAGCCGGATCATGAGCTTTTTCAAAATGTCGAGTAACTGAGAACTCACTTCCTGAGCCTTTTGTAGAGCTTTCACTTGTAAGTAATGAGTGCTACACCAGTCTCCACAGTATTTGTTAACACAGTCAGGACTGAGATCATAAATTCAGATGTTAAAACTTCGTTTACACAACTAAATTCTTCACATGCTAACAGCAGTTTAGCGAGCAGTGGGTCCAATGGAAACTCAGTCATTTTTAGCCCAATATCAGTCAGACTCTCTGTGTTGTTCAATGCTCCCTATATCCATTGTTGATACAGGTAGACATGTAGTTAAGAATGTTAAGTTTAGGTGGCGGATCCATGAACTCGAAATCAAGTAAATTGTCAATTTTTGACGACTTCAGAAGCAAAAGTACATTCCCCAGATTCGCCCTCTGGATAGAGGATGGGACTTGTCGAAGCAAACTACAAATACCTAATAGTAATCTGACTACAACTTTCAACAAAATTCATTATGCCTAACGACACTGTGAAACACATTTGACAGATGTAACCAGAATACTTTGCCCCCAGTTTTTCAATTTTACAGAATTTGGACTGAGGAAAAATAAGTTATCAGGAGTGTAAATGCACTCTTACGTCTCTTACAGTACTTATGCAACAAGAAAACTAAAACACACTTACAAACATATTTGACAAAGTAACGTTTATATAACTACGACATGCACTCCTCCTTGCTGCACTTACTTTCAAATTTCACAAAGAAAGCTTGGTACTAGACCTGAAAACGTTCAAAAATAAAACCAAGTTAGTGATTGTTTATTAACAAACTCAATTAAAATCATATTCTGCAAAAGGATAGAAGAGAGTACCTTATATATTTTGAAGCACGTCGAGAATACGCTGCAACTCATTGACAACAATTTCTATTTTCATCCGTTGGGGTGGTGAATCCACAGAGCACGATACTCCAATCTTGATAATTGCAACCAAACATTCTTCCACTTTCTTTGAATTTGCTTCCGTACTTTGCAACACAATTGCATCATCATCAATAACATCGATTACATGATCCGGTAATGCCATGTAAGCAAATTTATGAAGGCTAAAACCATCATTGAACATGTCATCTGTCGGCTTTTTCCCGGTCATCACCTCTAGTAATAATACTCCAAAACTGTAGACATCCCCAATACTTGTCATCTCGCTCCCGAGACCATACTCTGCAAGATAAAAATAGTTACTTAAGTTACAAACAGTAATTTGTAAGTAAATGTAAGCATTATGGAATACTACCTGGAGGTGCATAACCAATTGTTCCTGTAACCCCAGTTGAGCTGTTTAGGGTTACGTCTGTACCAAGTAGTCGAGCTAAACCAAAGTCTCCAACATGAGCCACCATATCTTCATCAAGTAGAATGTTACTAGGCTTCAAGTCACCGTGAACAATCGTTGTTTGGCAGCGATTGTGAAGATAATCAAGTGCTGTTGCAACATCTCTGAGAATGCTTATTCTTTGAAGAAGGGTCAGTTTCGACGTATTTGCACTTGAATGAAGCCAGTTGTGTACACTTCCGTTCGGCATAAACTCGTAAACCAAAGCTTTAAAATCATTGCCTTGGAAATCAGTACTTGAACAAGAAGTTATTATCTTCAACAAATTACGGTGCCGAATATTCCGCCATGCTTCACATTCTGCTATAAAGCTTTTGTGAGCTCCTTTATTTTGAAGATGCAGAACTTTGATTGCAACAAATTTGTCATCATCGGGATCGAGGATCCCTTTATAAACATAACCGAACCCACCCTCTCCAATCAAATTTGTTGTAGAGAACCCATCGGTAGCCTTGAGAAGTTGATGGTATGAAACTTTCATGAACCGTTCACTCCCTGATGATTGAGATGGTTGAATGTTGCGTTTCTTCTTACACAAAAGATACACACAACATAATACGAAGAGCAACGTGACTGCAATCACGATGACTAATATGAAGAAAGGAAACCTTTTTTTCTTACCACCCGTCTCCTTGCATTTGGGTAACTCAAGTGTAACCAAACCACCACAAAGCTTATTGTTCCCCAAAACTGAAAATGCACTTCCATTGGCAAACACTCCTACAACCGGTACTTCACCCTCAAAATCATTAAAGGATAGATTCAAATATCCTAAGGATTTCCATTTTTCTAAAAATTGTGGAATTTTTCCTGATAAATTATTTTGAGAAATGTCGAGTGCCTCCAATCCTCCCAATGAACTTATTGAAGATGGTATTATGCCTTGGAATCTGTTGCCACTAAGGTCTAACTTTGTAAGGCTAATACACTCACCAAGGCTACTAGTAATGGGGCCTGAAAAATTATTATAAGATAAAGCAAGACTGCTCAACTTATTGAGGTCTTTAATCTCTAATGGAATGGATCCAGACAAGCGGTTTTGAGAAAGATCTAAAAAGTAATTTAGTGATGGAAGTTGAAGAAGTTGCTTGGGTATTTGACCACTAAGTCTATTGTCTGCAAGTTCTAACCCATTAAGGTTTTTACAATTCCCAAGGCTTGACGGAATATGACCTTCTACATTGTTGGTTCCTAAATAAAGTACAGTCAACATTGATAAGTTCCCAATGGCATCAGGGATAGGCCCAGAAAATTGATTTCTACTTAAACTAAGAACTTGTAGCTTTTGTAGTTTACCAATGGTAGTTGGGATTTTTCCTTTGAATCGATTAGCTCCTAAACCTAAAGTGGTCAAACCAACTAGACTACCTATACTTGAAGGGAGGCTTCCAAATAATTGATTGTCTTCTAAATTTAGAAAGCTGAGTTGATGAGAGAGATTACCTATTGATACTAGAAGCACTCCTACAAGGTTGCAATTATAAAGTCCCAAAACTTCTAATTTAGTGCAGTTATTCAAAGAATCAATAAACCTCATGTCATCAGCTTCTCTGCGTCCATGGAAGTTGTTATCACTTAATTGAATATACTTAATATCTCTTAGTTTTGAAAAATCAATTGTCAACTTCCCACTAAAATTGTTTTCATTCATTTCAAGAAGTCCTAATTTAGAACAATTAGAAAGAGAAGGTGGAAGAACTCCGGTCAGTTTGTTATCCCTTAACTGAAGCCACTCAAGATTTGGGAGCTGATTACCAATTTCTGAAGGAAGACTACCAGTGAGGTGATTATCAGCTAAGGAAAAATGAACTAGGAGTGAGAGGTTGAAAATGGAATGAGGGATGCTTCCATATAAGTTGCACTCACCAGAGTAAAATTCCGTCAAGCTTTTCCAATGACCCAAGGTATCTGGAATGCTCCCACCAAACTGGTTTCCGCGAGCAGAGAATACTTCCATTGATGTAATATTCCCCAAGAAAGGTGGGATTCCACCTGTTAAGTTATTGAAGTGAATTGCAAGAGTAGCAAGTTTCGAGAGTAAACTCATCTCCTTGGGTATGCTTCCAACTAGCTTATTTCTAGCGAGTCAGAACAACCAGACAAGTTTGTTGGAATGACTCCACTGAATTTGTTTCTATGAAGATAAAGAATACGTAGCCTAGATAGACGACCAAGTTCATGAGGAATGATTCCTTGAAAGCTGTTGTTGTCGAGAGAAAGCTCACGAAGGAAGCTGAGGTTTCCTACATGAGGAGACAACGAGCCTTCTAAGCCTTGCGAAACCAGTCGTAAAACAGTCACTCGTTTGTGCCGCTTTCCACATGAAATACCACTCCAGTCACAGAAATGAAAGGAATGGTTCCACGAGCTTAGAACTTTGTATGGATCTTGGGTTATCATTGACTTAAATGACAACAGCGCAAGATAATCAGTCTCATTGCCGCCATTGGAAGCAGAGACAGTGGCGGAAGTAAGACATATAATCGCGAGACCATAGAAGAGAATTGAAATATGAGAGGAAGATGATAAGTAACTTAGGCTTCGTTTGTTTTTTTCAAAGAAGCTCTTCTTTCCTCTTTTGTCTGCAGGCGCGCAGACATTAGGCTTGAAGACCGTTTGTTTTTTTTCAGACATAAGAGGTTAGAATCACTTCTTTCCTCTTCACAGATGCAGACATAATTTAGGTCTTTTTTCCACTTCTTTCCTCTACACCAATGCAGACATAAGAGGAAAAATGAAAGAAGTACTTCAATAGCAAAAAAAACAAACGGTCTTCTTCTTGCAGATGAAGAACTTAAATGCACCTCTTCTTCTGCAGACATGGTTTGCAGATGAAGAGGTAAAAGCTCTGAAAAAACAAACGACACCTTAATGATTGTGGTGACTTCATTTTTGGAAATTTACAGTCTTGGCAAAAAATAACATGCGACTGGTGAAATGAATTGGCAAAAAATATACGTCTACAATCATTTATATATAAGACGAACCAATTTTATCAAATAAAACTGAAGGCATTATAATAATAAAAGTTCCTTAACTCTAGTGTTTAACTTTTGCGAAGAGGATGCCGGCCATCAACAAATTCCTTAACTTTAATATTTAAGGTTCATGACATGCAAATTGTGAAGAGGATGCCGGCCATCAACAAAATTTTATATAATCACTGAAGACTTGTAAGAAGACTTGAGATAGGGAAAACTTTTAAGAAGTCTTGGGACAGGGCCGGCTCTGGCATATGGCGAGGCAAGCGACGGCCTAAGGCATCATCGTGTTTGAGGTTCGATGTGTAAAAAAGTGATGATTTTTTTTTTTGAGCTACACATCTCAGGAAGAAGGGCATAACATGAACAAAAAAATGAGTTGAAGTATGTTGGTGTTCGATATTGAAGAAGAAATTAGAATGCAAGTTGGAGGAATAGAAATGAAAACTAGAGGAATAAGATGAATAGTGAAAAGTTTGTGTTGGGTTGAGTTTTGCGATTTTTGTTTCGGGGAGTATAAACAACATCACGTGGAATTTGTTTGACCTAAGTATTTGTTTTTTGTTTGATTGTCAATTTATTTTACTCGTATATTTTAAAATGAATTGTTACTAAGTTTTTCAGGTTTTACATTTTTACTTTAGCCTAGGGCTGAGCAAATGACCCGAACGGACCGGACTGATCGACGGACCGACCGAGACTGGACTTGATCGAATCGAACTGACCGCATTCGGTCCGGTTTCGGTCTCGGCTTTTGGGCTAATTCGGTCCTCGGTCTACCGGACCACAAACCGACTAATTTAGACTAATTTGGCCTTGTTGGACTGGACCGACCGAAGGACCGGACCACAAACCGACTAATTTAGGCTAATTTGGCCTTGTTGGACCGGACCGACCACATTCGGTCCGGTCTCGGTCTAAGATTTTTGCCGAAATCGGTCTCGGTCCGGTCCGGTCTTGGCCGGTCCGGTATTATTACAAGATTCGTGGCAATTAAGTTTTTTTTAGTAATCATGGTTTTCGACTTTTTACCTGACCAATTCACAAGATTTGAACCCACCGTTACACATACTAAAACCGGGTAAAACCCTCCCTTCTTAGGAGGTTGGTGTGACCATTTCAGGGTTGTTTGCACCTATCAAAAATTAGACTTGAGGCCTCACACATCTTAGAGTGATAGTCATAAATCATTTTGTCACTAGATCACCTCTGAGTTGCTATCACAATTAAGTTTTTTTTATCTTTACCCGCTTCATTTCGTAAGCATATATAAAGATATTGCTTTCATTTATTAATCACAAAAAACACATTAGGTGCGTGGAATCGTATGTTTTTTTTTATCATTGCTTTGTGAGTACATTTGCTGTCGTGGGATATATCATATATAATTTGTACGTGGTTGGGTACTTTGCTAAATTTGTGTGGTTGTTTTGTTATTTACTTGGATAACCTTTTTTTTTTATCCTTACAAAGGTAAGGCTTAATACATATTTGTTTTATACCGTCTTTTTAAGTTATAATACACTTGTATTTAGTTGGTATATGCATTTTTGTTTTTCGTGAAAACTCCAAAAAAGGGTATGTTGCCTGTTTATAACATATATTAGGGGCATGTTTCGATCATCTCGTCCTGGACATCAAAAACCTCATGACCGGCCCGCCTGACTTGGGATATGGAAGACTACACTTATATTGCATATATCGTAGACTAGTAACTAACGAGTATTGTTGGTAGGCCACACTTTGTTGCGTACTTTAAGTGAAACAGATCGTATAACATTGTCAAATAAACAGGTCTACGTAATGTACTTTGTAAATTGTCAAAAATACGCAATATATTTTTAAATAATATTCGAGCTAGCTAATATGACCTGTTACAGCAGGTTATCAGGTCACCCTTGATTAAAAGTTACACCGTTGGTCCCCCAACTGGACCAAATTCGTGCAATTAGTCCTATTTTGATAACGCTCATTAAAAAAAAATAGTTTTCCTTTAAATCTACTTAAAATATATTTTTTTAATTAATAATTTAAAAAAAATGGATAAATTTTTTTATACACTTTTTTTTTAATCTGATTTTTATAAATTTAAAAAGTGTACAAAATAGGACTAACTGCGCGAATTTAGTCCATTTTGGGAGACCAACGGTGTAACTTTTAATCAAGGGTGACCTGGTAACCTGCTGCTAACCGGTCATATTAGCTAGATCGAAGATTATTTGAAAATATATTGCGTATCTTTGACAATTTACAAAGTACATTATGTAGACCTCTTTATTTGAAAAAATATGTTGCGTATCTTTAGCTTTCACCCTATATTTAAATGAAGAATATGGGAAGTTTCATATTTTTTAAGAAAGTATAAATGACAGTTGCTTAGTTTGCTTAATTTATTATGTATATTCTAAAAGAGTAAGAGATAAATAATACTTTACTTTGCTTAGTTTGCTTAATTTATTATGTATATTCTAAAAGATTGAGAGATAAATAATACTTTACTTTTTCAATATGTAAATGCAAAGAGTAAGAGCATATTTTTACAAAGTATAACTTATACTTAAATTTAATCATCATATCATTTACCCAATGATATAATGATTAAGTGGTTAACATCCTTGTCTCTGAAAACAAAGGTCAAAGGTTCGATCCTTACTCTTTGCAAGACCGTAGGTTCTTTTCTACCTTTGATAGAACCAAAAGCAGTCTATCTACCTTTGGTAGGGGTAGGGCTATCTACATTTCAACCTCCCCATACACCGTGGAAGACTGTATTGGGACCCATAACATCTCAACCTCTCCCATGCATTGTGGAAAACCGTATTGGGATCCATAACCCGTGAAAAATGGTATTGGGAGTTACTTTACTTTTATATCATTTACCTAATATTTTACTAAAAAAAATCAATCAAGTTCACTTTTGGGCTGAAACAAAATTTTTGTTGGGAATAATGATGGATTGGGTCAACTAATTGTTTTGGCCCACTAAGGGTTTTTGTTTAAGCTTATTATTTAGCTTACGAGTTCACATGGTTTGAGCTTATGTTTGATAAGTTACTTTTCTAGCTTATTTTAAGACTTATAGACTTATATAAGCCTATAAATTTTCAAATAAGCCAGAAAAAGTAAGTTCATTAAATGTAAACCAAAATCATTTAAGTTGAGTATCTCAAAAATAAGCTTAAGCAAACACCGTATACATGCAAGACATTTCAATAACTCATTACATCGGCTACAAAAATCCTAAATCTGTGTTTTTCATAAGAAAGGAAGACATTTCAACTAACCAAGAATCGGAATAAATACCCCCTCCACCTCCCGTGGTGAGCCTCTCTCACGCGCTAATGAGATATTTTTGTGTGTTTGATTAAGTGGCCACCACTACGGCTGTTAGGTGGTGGGTTAAGTAGTGTGCTGAAAAACTGATGTGACGCTGAGGTAAAGATAGTAAAAAGGTGATCATTACACCAGGCCTATGCCTAATATTTAAGTTAAGTTGGTTCACTTTATAATATAAAGTACATGCAACAAAAGTTTAGTGCTATTTGATTTCAATCCAAACAAATGATGTAAATAAACAGATAAAAAAACAACATTAATAAGTACCAAAACATTCCTTCATATTCCTTAGTAACAGTCAATGTTTGGATTCCAAAAGTACAAAAGAAACATATCTAAATAAAGTCAAGATATAACAGCAGCATCTAACAAAAACTGAGTTGTACAACCCTTTTAAGCACAAGTTACAACTGCATAATGCACACTACATGTTACCTATTTTCCCATCCAACAACCCAAAAAACCAAACCAAACTCCCAAGTTCAGGAATTTTGTACCTAAATGGAACAAACACCATCAGTACTTGGACCATTGTCGACATCCATTGTATCGGCTTCCTTATTATCTGCTAAAACATGAAGAAACTCGGGAGGAATAGCTGCAGGGTCCAGGTCTAGACAACCCTTTGGAGCGTTTGCAGATTCTTGACCCGTGAGCAAGTATGAAGGTATTTGATGCGATATTTTAAGAAAGTCTTTTTCCTGGATAACTTTTGTTTCTTTGCTGTCGAGATGTAGGTGAAACACTGTTTTAAACCCCGCAACTTTGACTAGTGGTGTGACGGTAATGCATGTTTCTTCACTGGACTCGTCAACTTCCACAACTTCCACAAACACTTCCTTTTTTAGGGAAAACATGAATGTTACTGTTTCTCTGCTTTGTAAAGCTAGCTTTATGTGAGAAATAGTTAGGAGAGGTAACAGTTTCGTGTTTTCCCGGTTGAAACTCACCGAATGCTTCCAGGAACCCGGGGAAAGGAAGTGGTTTCTTGTTAGGTTTTATCTTAAATGGATTCAAATAAATTACTTTGTGAACTATGGCATACTTCTGAGGCATCCCGTCACGATCATCATAAGCAGCCCAGAGTTGACCTTCTTTGAAACATTTTTCGCTTCTTTCTATATTGAAATCATGAAAATCTGGATCTGGTACGTCAGCCTCGTTACTCTTTAAGAAGCTGTTTGCCATGTCAGCAACTTTTACGGCCTCTGAACTCCATTCGTCCAGTTTCTTCTTTATTTCCGTAGTCGCCTTCTTTATAAGGTGATTCTTGATAGGCCCTGTTTCCTTAATTGCATCAAACCCCTTAATGTCTTGCTTTGTTTTAACAGATTTGGCTTTCTTAGATGCGGATTTAGCTTCTTTTTTAGCGATCTTATTTCTCAAAGCTTCCTCTATATAAGTGTCTAGTCCAGCTTCTTATCGATCCCTTTTTAGTGGACCCTGCTCGGAGCTTGTACCATTACCAGCCTCAATACCCGTTATCTTACACGTTTCTGGGGCTGAAATGTTATTTCCCGTTCCTTGTGAAATTCCCGCAACTTCTGATGAAGCATTGATATTTGGTGGTGGAATCTCAGTCGCGTGAAACGGTCTATAACAAGTGGGGCATAACATGTTTCGGTTTAAATACTTTCTCAAGAATTCATACTGCAATTTGCTTCTCATGCATACGGTCCAAAACGTCTTAATCTTCATCTGTAGTAACCGGTAAAGGAATAGAAGTGTGACCCGTCTTGGTCGTCCCATTAACTTTATCCTTTTCTTGAGAAGTTTTAACCTCTGTTAAACAAGGCCCAGGCGTCGTCTCAGGCGCTATATGTTCATTTGACGATGCAGGAGCACAAGTGGGACCCGCCCTGTTAGTCCCATTAACTTTATTCTTCTTTCGAGAACCTTTGACCTTTGACGTCTCAGGAGCTATCTGTTCATTGGAGGATGAAGGAACATAAGTGGGAACTATCTTGGTAGTCCCATTAATCTCATCCTTTTGACTCTTGGTTTTTTTCTTCGTCTGAGTAGTAGTTTTATCTTTCTTTTGAGAAGTTGTAACCTTTGTCTGCGCATCTGCACCAGCTGTACTCTTCGTGACATTGTGAAAACCGTTCTGAGTTTGAGGTATATGCACTCGTGAAAACACGTTCTGAGGAACCCTACTGCTTCAAAAACTGAGCATGCCTTTTATGATCATATGCCGATCTTTTATCTTTATCGGATAACACATTCCAAGCTTGAGAAACGAGCTGGAATGCCCCTTCTGCACCTACGGACTTGTTCTTATCGGGATGAAGTGATAAAGCTAGTTTTCTACAATGTTTCTTGACAGTATCATCATCGGCTAATGGGTTCACACCAAGTATCCCATAATAATCTGATTCACTGCTTACTTTGTTTTTGGCAGCAACATGCACATCCAGAACTGCTAATAGTTGAGAAATACCCCTCAAGACCAGGAAACAAATTTTGGGCCTTTAAAGCAAATTTCTTGGCACCCTTTACATTCAACGATTTCTTTCTCCCTTGTGGCTTCATCCTTATTGCATTCCATCCTTCACGAGTTCATGTAGTAAGCAGTTAATCTACTTCACCACTTCCTTAATAATGCTACTACATTTGTAGTTTCAAGTAAACATGAAGATTAGGCAATATTCTGGCCCGAGCTAATGCTTAACCAAGCTACTACTTTTGATCGCGATTCTCAAACCTGATACAGATATACGAAGTTGATAGATTAAGCATAACGCACATGTATAAAGTATTCACAGAATGATTTCTCGCAGATGTAAAACCATAGTAAACTATACCAGAATCCAAACACATATTTTCCTCTTTGTCACAGCACAAAAAGTTTTACTGTATCCAAATACCCTGTTCACCAGTCACAAACCACCAACTGGACTTCTTCAACCCGTTTTCTTGTAATCTATTGCTTTTCATTTTATTTATTTCCCGTTTGACCTATTATATATAAAAACTAACCAAAAGTGACCCGTTTCATGTAAATTGTCCCAAAAATAATAAATTTTCTGAGAGCAAGTTTGGAAGATCTGGTTACTTACTTTCAGTCAGCAAATGGCACACGTCTTATGAGTGTCATCTTACTCTTTTCAAACTCGGGCACGTCAGAAAGAGGACTATCTGTTAAGACGGACAACAAAACTGTTGGTACAAATGCAATATTGTCTAAATACATGCAAATTTTATGAAATTCAGAATAACTTGCCTTTATTACTTGTATTTATTGTAGATTTTCGAGATATAACTCTGGAAAGAGTGGATGTCGTCTCGTTACATTCAACTTACTCAAATATTGTGTCATTAAACCTTTCCGTGGCATTTTCACACTTTTGAAGGATTTAAAACTTGAGTGAGTTCTTTTATTGTACCTCAGAAACTCTGTCTCAATTGGCATTAAGCCTGCATCAAGTGAAAATTTGAAAAGTGAAAACCGATAATAACTGAAAAATCTAAATGCGAAGCTGACTGTACAACAAACAAATACTTGCAGCATAAAATAATCACGCTTAGCTTTTCTTTCCACCTGAACATGGACAAAGTTATTATATACTAAAAATCAAGCAAAAATTTCATGCACTATAGAAATCAAGCAAAAAATGACAAAAGATGTTCACAATCCAGTGATGTTAAACCAATGAAGGGTTTGATAGTCAATAAGACGCTATTGATTCGTTGGAAAAAAACATGAGTGCTGGATGTTAAATGACGCTTAGAGGTTGACTGTTAAATTGCATTCTCTGTCATTCAAAAGTCATTCATTCAACCTAAAAAAGTCCAAACCGAACTAACCCTTTCCAAAACGACAAATAATTAACCAAGCCGGTAAACCATACATCTCAAATTAATCCCACACATAAGTGAAGTCACTCAAGTTCACTCAAATGTGGTTTTCATTAGGTTCTGAGAAGTAACTTGCCAACATATCGCCGCAAAATCCTTTCGAAATTTTTGGGTGAAATTCTACCCCAACCTTTGCTGCCCATTAGAATCCTAACTATAATTGGTGAATAACTAAAAAACATAAAGACAAAAGCCATACCTTGAACATATTTCAAGGCAAACCTTCAGTTGCTTGGAGTATAGTGTGGAGATAAGTTGCATTCTTAAGTTGCAGATCTTGGAGGCTCGTTGGCCGTTCGTCATTCGGAGACAACAAATTATCATTCATTCTTTTCAGCATACAAAGAAAGTATCCTCATGTATATGGGGTGCACTTAATATTTCAATTCCCATGACCCATCTTTAGAAGCATTCTCGGGACGAATTTCAAACAAATGGTTTTACTTCCGAATACCTACATAACAATGATTCTTATATGATTTAAGTGTTTTAAATACCACATCTTTTATATACGTAATTAATGTTGCAACTTTGACCCATTTAATTAGGAATGGGTCAATTTGGGGTTATGTTTATATATTAATCGAGATATACTTTTTCTTTGGGTAAAGTAAAACAAATGTTTACGTATTAACAGAGATAGACTTTTGCGCCAATTTTGTAAGCTTCTAAAACTTTTGTCAAATTTTGATACATTTGACCCAAAGAGAAGATAAGGCAAGCAGATCAGGTTAACAATACATACCTACAAAAGCGCTAAAATGTATCATTCAAAATTTATAGTAGGTTTAATAAATATGAAGAAATAGTGGCCAACAATGCACATTCTAAAGTATATCATATTATATGTCTAAAACGCACCTTGCTATCAACCTTAAGGACATGCTATTGAAAGGGGTGGTCACTGCCACCTGAAATACATAAATAAATATATGCAATATTACATGACACTGGATGATTTCATAACTTATGGATATCATTCACAAATAAGGACCCTGTCTTAACATGCTTATATACATTCAAAAAGTAACAAATGGCAAAAAAAAAAAAAAAAAAAAAAAAAAAAAAAAAAAAAAAGGCCTGCGTTGCATAACGATTTTAAATATTCAGTGGCCGTTTATATAATCGAAGGGATTCTTACAGGTCCATAGGGCTAGCGGAAACCAATGAGGGCAATTGCAGTTAACTTGCCGACTATCCTTATAGCCTAACACGCGCATAACAGAATTGCAGACAAAAAAAAAAGTTTGGCTACTAACCCCAAACAATCTATTTCATTGAGGCATAAAAACGAACACTTGGTGTGCATACATATATAAACCACTAATGAACAATCATAATTTAAAAAAAAAAAACCCAAATCGTTTATATCAAATAAAACTAATTATAAATTAAATTAAAATAAGAATCAGTTAAATAGTCAACTAATTCAGTTACAGAACCTGCATATCCAGCTGATTATTCTGATTAGGAGATGAACTCGAGCTCTCAACTGGATCTAAACTTCCTGCCAATGGAGGGGAACCGGTGACCGGCGCCGGTGACGGAGGTGCGGTGCTGTGGCTGGTGGTTGCGACTGCCATTGGTGATGGTTGTTGGTGAGTTGACTTTTAAAGACGGGAAAGTGGAGAGTATATATAATACTGTTAATTGTTTACGGAATAATTTGCACCTTTTTTTTTTTTTTTTTTTTTTTTTTAATTTTAAAACATCATTTTATACAAGTTATATAGCATACCGTAAAATATTACTCCCTCCGTCTCAAAATAATTGTCAGGAGACAAGAAACACATAATTTAATAAAAGTGGGACCACTTTAATTTTCAACCATTCAAAAGGAATATTCCCCCATAAAATTCTCTAGTTTTTACTATAAAAGGAAAGTGGACAATTAATTTGAGACATCCAAAAAATGAAATGTGGACTATTATTTTGAGACGGAGGGAGTATAAGTGATGAAAGAACAAAAAAAATTAGTGTGCAAATCAACCATTTATTATTATCTCTATATACTAAAGCACCAGGTTGGTGCATATTAAAAAAAACATGTCAGTACTGTTGTTGGTGGTTGCGACTGCCATTGGTGATGGTGACGTAAGTTGTTGGTGAGTTGACTTTTTAAGACGGGAAACTTGTTGATTGTGACGTAAGTTGTTGGTAATAGTGTTTCTCAATTGTTTATACCGGATGATTTGCACTTTTTTTTATTATTATTATTTAAAAAAATAATAATAAATTAAAAAATATATATATACAAGATGCCATATCTTCCGTTCACCGTGACAATGTCACAAAATATCCATAAATACCAAAAATAATAATAATAAAAAAAAAAAAAAAAAAAAAAAAAAAAAAAAAAGGGTTAGGCGTAGTACTTTGACTATACATTTGAATCCACATTAAGGAGCCTACTATTCAAGGAATTAGCGATGCCAATGTGTATACAGTGAATGTTTGTTGGGTGTAATTGTGGTCCTAAACAATGAAATATGTCATTTGGTTGTTCACTCATTTGTTAACAATGAAATATGTTTCTTCATCCCTAATGTTTGCCAAAATCGCAAATAACACACCGAGAGAAAAAAAAAATTGCAAATTAGTCACCGAGAGCAAAGTTGGGTTCATTTTATGCCACCGAGAGCCAAGGAGAGCTAACATTCGTCAAGACCGTCATTAGTCAAGGTCAAACGCATGTAAAATGACTAATATACCCTCGTCCTCTTCCCCACTCTCACACCACATCCCAAACCACCACCCTCTAGCACCACCATCAATTCCCCTCAATACTACTGTGGTCGTCGTACTATTGTTTTTCTCTAAAAGAAACTTGACCACCTCAATAGTGCATAAGAACATTCAAAAGGTTTCACCACCACCACCATCAGTCAAATTAATATAAGATTGAAACATTCACACGCATTCCTTAAATGAACGAACGCATGAAAATTCATCTACATTATGTAACTTTTCACATAGCACCTAACGAAAGATATAGCACTCATCTCGAAACCAAATTCCATATTAACAGACTAGTATCCACCTCTAAGTAAAACTCTTAATAATATTATAGATCAATAACCGCCACACCGCGTCTCAGCATCTATGAATCTTAAGCCATAACTACTACTTATAACAGAACTTCCATCCAGAAAAACCTAACCATTTTATTTCACCTTTTCTAAAAGACGGCTATAAAAAATCAAATAAAATTAATTATAAATTAAATTAAATTAAAATAATAATCAGTTAAATAGTCAAATTCAGTTACAGAACCTGCATATCCAGCTGATTATGCAGGAGACGAACTCGAGCTCTCAACCGGATCTAAACTTCCGGTGACCGGCGCCGGAGAAGATGATTGTGACGGAGGTGCGGTGTTGTCGCTGGTGGTTGCGACAGCCATTGGTGATGGTGACGTGGCGTTGTTGGTGAGTTGACTTTTGAAGACGGGAAAGTGGAGAGTACATATACTGTTTCTCAATTGTTATATGGGATGATTTACACTTTTTTTTTAAACATAATTTTATACAAGCTGTACAGCATACTGTATAACACTATAAGTGATGAAAGAAAAAAAAAATAGTGTGCAAATCAACCCCTTATTATTATCTCTATATACTAAAGCACCAAGTCGGTGCATATTTAAAAAAACATGTCGGTATATATATCATAACTTCTCTCGGAAAATAGTAATAAAATACTTGGGCAAAGCAATAGTCCACTTTCATTTTTTGTCCGCTGGGCTTTTTATATGAGCTTTGCCGACTCCCTTTGTGGTCATTGTTAAACACGTGGCTTCACCGCTTGTGATTCACCAAAAAGACACAATCCTCATAAACCTTCTTCTTAAAATAGATCTGACGGACGGTCCGTTTTTTACACACGTACCAAAAATGTGAGGTGGGTTTTTGGTATTTTTTGTGTTTTTTTTATTTTGTTGATGAGTTGATGAGATTGTTGATGTGTGTTAATGCTTCCCCCAATTAAGAAGCATTAAGGGTTTAGGTCCGCATTTCTTCTCGATTAAAAAGAAAAGAAACACTCCTTAGTACCCACATACACACAGTCGCCACACTTGATGGTTAAATGCCAAGCTTGCACTAAAATCGCAAATAACACACCGAGTGAAAAAAATTATAAATTGGCCATCGTTGCTTTCATTTTATGCCACTGAGAGCTAAGGAGAGCTAACGATCGTCAGTACCGTCATTAGTCAAGGTCAAATGCATGTAAAATGACTAATATACCTCCGTCTTCTTCCCCACTCTCACACCACATCAAATCCCCTCAATACTAATGTGGTCGTACTATTGTTTTTCTCTAAAAGAAACTTGACCACCTCAAAAGGTTTCACCACCACCATCAGTCAAATTAATATAAGATATATCCTGTCCATCATACATTGAAACATTCACATGCATTCCTTAAATGGACGAACGGATGAAAATTCATCTACATTATGTAACTTTTCACATAGCACGTAACGAAACATGTAGCACTCATCGCGAAACCAAATTCCATAATAACAGACTAGTATCCACCTCTAAGTAAAACTCTTAATGATATTATAGATCAATAACCGCCACACCGCGTCTATGAATCTTAAGCCATAACTACTACTTATAACAGAACTTCCATCCTATACCTAACCATTTAATTTCACTTTTTCTCAAAGACGGCTATAAAAAAATCAAATATAAATTAAATTAAAATAATAATCAGTTAAATAGTCAAATTCAGTTACAGAACCTGCATATCCGGCTGATTATTCTGATTAGGAGACGAACTCGAGCTCTCAAATTCAGTTATTAAACTTCCGGCCAACGGAGGGGAACCGGTGACCGGCGCCGGAGAAGATGATTGCGACGGAGGTGCGGTGCTGTCGCTGGTGGTTGCGATTGCCATTGGTGATGGTGATGTAAGTTTTCGGTGAGTTGACTTTTAAAGACGGGAAAGTGGAGAGTACATATAATAGTGTTTCTCAATGGTTAGAGCATCAACAATGCTCAAACATTGAAAATCTTTTCAACATTTAATTTTATTACTTTTTTAATATGAAAGAGTCATTCTAATTAATGCTTCCAAATTTTTGTACATTAATGCTTCAACCGCTTGAAGGATACCAAGTCATGCTAAAAAGCTATTGGAAAAGCCCATGTTTGCAATGCAAAAAAATCTTTGAATGACTTTTTCAAATAGTAAAAAGCTTTAAGCAAAGCCATCCATTGCAGATGCTCTTATATATATTAGAGTAAATGCAGAAATCGTCCCTCGTCTTACATAATTGCAGGCGGCCTCCCTGTGAGGAAACTTTTGGATCATTTTAGTCCCCGGCTTTAACGGGCGTTAAGTGGATTCCGTTAACAATTACACGTTAGCTCCTTTTGGCTAACGACCGTTGCAGCATACATCCTTTAAACTAACGACCATTTATAATTTAATATTTTCGATTTATTTAAAGTTTTATTTATTTTTTATATTAATTTTTATAAAAAAGTATACATTTTATATAAGTTTGTATACGTTTTTATATAAGTTTTGTATACATTTTTATACACATTTTTATATATGTTGTTGTAAATATTTTTATACGTTATTATATACGTATATAATGTTATTATATACATTTTTATACACGTTGTTAATTTTTTTTTAATTTATACGCGAAATATGACATCCCAATCGAAATATGAACATAGTCTCCGGACGAAATATGACATCCCAGAAAACGCATTTAGATGTGGTTTGGCACCACCGAAGTAGAAAAACTTGGAATATTGCTAAATGTATTTTAGATATGTATCATTAATTTTATTACTTACCCAGTTACAAGGGTGTAAATGTGTTCAGTTTCATTAGCTTTTCATTTTATAGGGTGCCTATGTTACTCAAGTTGATACGCCCAAGATTGTAAATGACGTGAATAGTTTTTGTTCAATTATGTAACATTTGGATAACAAGTACCAAACCTTACTTTGTCTAAATTTATAAATAAATTTATGAATATCTAACTGAATTTTCATAAGAAAGCGGATTTGCATCGGATTCAGGCGTCCGAGAAGCACTACGAACATTATGCAACGGAAATCTAATCCCTAGTTGAGTACATAAGAAAATACATTTAAATCCAAATTTCACATTAAAATAAAGTTATATAATTTATTTGTTTAAGACTTGCATACTTAAACGGGTTCACGGATTGTTAGTTTAATACTTGCTCAACCAAAACACAACTCATTTATTAAATGGGTTAAACGAGTTAACATGTTTTTGAACCAAACTTGTTTATCCTCAACGTAAAACCTATTTAATTTCGTGTCGGATTAGTATCGTTTATCGTGTTGCGTCGAGAATTGCCACCTCTACTTTAAATCACATAAAAACACACACTAAAATCGCATAAGAAAACACTATTTCTTTTTTATCCTTCATCTTATTTATATTTACACTTTTACCCCTTCAACTTTCATTTTAAAAACAAATAACTTCCTTCATAAATCACATAAAAAAACAATCTCTATTTAGTGGTGTTTTTGTTTACATCTCACCTCCCTATAAATCTTTTCGACGTGATCAGGAATCGTTGTTGTATGTTGTAATGCTCATTATCCTTTATCTTATCACAATTTTTCACTTTTAACCCTTCAATTTATATAAAATGAATAAAAGCACCCTACAAATACAAACTATAATTAAAAACATCGACTATACCAATCAATTCATAGGGTTTTAATTCAGTTAAGAGTTAACTACAATTTTGGTCGTTGTGGTTTGTTGGATATTTCACTTTTGGTCCATTTAAAAAAAAATCGATTTCAATAAAAAACTGAAACATTCATTCTAGGTTTGGTCCAATTTTAACAAGCACCGTTAGTTTGACTATGTTGATAATTAATTAAAAGGGTACTTTCGTCGCTTCATGTATTATACTACAAAGTAACAAAATAAAAGAGCCCCACAACCTCTTTCCTCATTATCACTTTCTCAAACAATTTCTAACAACCACCACCATGCTGCTCTAACAAAAATCCCCAAACTTTATAAAAATAAAAAACCCTAACCCTCTAATTTGAAGAAATGAGAGATTAGTGGAGTTAAAGATGATTAAATCATTATTAGATGAGGACTTATGTTTATTACATTGGGATGATGTATTTGCCCTTTTTTGGACTATTATGTGTAATATTAATATGATCGTACGAGATTTAGGGGGTGTTTGGGTAAGCTTATTTAAAGTAGCTTAATAGGTTATTGGGTTCTAATACATCTAAAATTAAGGTTGCAAATCTCGCTAGGCGACAGTGAGTAATTGCCCTAGGCGGTGAGTACGTGGGGGTATTGGAATTTTTATGTACAAGCTTTGAAATTATATATATGATATGTTTATAGGACCAAAAAGTATGTTTGGAAACATTAACACAATTGTTGAAACACTTCAACACGAGTTTTGCTCGAATTAGCACCGAGCTGACCAAGTTGTGATCATATTGAATCTTTTGGCCGATTCTGCTCAACTCGCAGATTCTTTGTAGTCCGAGCTTTACAACACTGGGTAGGCTTATTTTAAGAGGTTAACAAGCTATTGGGTAAAAAAAAATAAAAGGTATAGAGCTTATTGAATGTGTTTGCGTAAGCTCATGTCAAAGTGCTTTATACATTGAGATGTATTTGTATTTTTCCTAATTATCATGCGTAGAGCAGCGTTAGTTTGTGAGAGAGATAACTGTCATGGGAATATGGGATTTGGGGGTGTTTGGGTAAGCTTGTATAAAGGACTTACATGCTGGGTAAGCTTATGCCAAAGTGCTTATTAGTTATTTGGGGGAATAAGGGGTTTTTTCGATAATGAATAAATGCATAAGTTAAGCATAAGGTTATCCTGATTGTAGCCTTGTTCTGCCTTGAGATAAGAACCACATATCTAAAGGCGTTATCTTTGTTAAGTTTGGTTATAAAAGCTATAGGGATTAGTTTCTCTGGTTTACACTCTACTTATATCTTGTTTGAGTGTTAACATTTTGAATAGTCATTCATTAAAGTTTCCTCTATGGTGGAACCTATAGACGAAGATGTGTAAAATCCTGACTCGTTGATCAAGATGACGTTCGAGGTGGTGTATCCAGCAGTGGACAAAATAAAAGCATAAAGTACCGTTTATCTAATTGTGAGATGTTTTTTAATGTTGCGGAAAGTATCATTGAAGAAGAACAATCTGCTAGATATGCAACCTCACATTAAGGTAACTTGGGTGTTTGAGATAATGTTTCTAATCTTGTTAACATGATGAAACTTTTGTATCTGCAAATAGCAATTAAAATTAATTATAAATTAAATTAATAATCAGTTAAATAGTCAAATAGTCAACGTGATCTCCAGCTGATTATGCAGGAGACGAACTCGAGCTCTAAACTTCTGGCCAACGGAGGAGAACCGGTGACTGGCGCCGGAGAAGATGATTGCGAAGGAGGTGTGGTGTTGTCGCTGGTGGTTGCGACTGCCATTGGTGATGGTATGACGTTTAAAGACGGGAGCTTTTTTTTTTTTTTTTTTTTTTTTTTTTTTTTTTTTTTTAAGGAATGGAAGGGGATGGGAAAGGAAATAAAAATATGAGTGTTCTTAAGTTTTATTTAGAATGAACAATAGGGGACGGGAAGGGGTGAGGGAGGGATGTTATGGGTTTTTGTTTGTAAAATTGTTCCTCCCAATATTGGGAGGATTAGGAAAGAAAGTGTTTTACTAACATCATGGCTTGTGTAAATTTACAATTATACCCTCATCTTTCTCATATTATCACGTCAGTGGTTCTTGACAAAAGTGATTGTCTAATCAATCAATAGCAAAAATAATGATCAAGTGACAATTTACAAATAAACAATGATATACAAGGTAGCAGATAAACATTATTAAATGTTTCTTACAATCTCGTATATATTTTCAATTGCTAACATTGATATTATACTTTCTTTTTTATTATAAATAATACTTTTCCGAGTAAAAAAAGAGACAAATATGTTATTTTTTTAGTTGTTTGGGCTACTACAAAATTAATATTCAAATATTGTTGCCTTGTCTATATAGTTTCAAGGGTATATAGGTAATTTGTTAGCTTTCATGTCCTTTCCTTACTACTTAAAAATAAAAGCAAATTACCTAAACGAACCATATACACATTGATATTTCGAAACCGAACTTTTTTCACACACTTTACCAAAGTGACCAATAAATGTCATTTTCAACCCGTGTGGTGTCTTTGTCTTACTTTTTGTATGCATGCAATCCAAAACGAAAGACTCCAATTTCCTGTTCATGTCATCAACACTGTTGCTTTTCATTGCTACCACAATCTCCTTTTTATAACTTTCTTTCGCTTCCTCCAGCAGAATATCAAAGATTTCACATTGAAGATTGTTTTCAAGCTTTGCACCGGAATAACCCCTATAAAAAAATGAAATAGTTTCAAGCAAATAATAACCCAAACACCTAGCGGAGTATATATTAAAGGCTTAAAGCTAATCAACTTGGCAGCATAGCTCACCATCACCATCTTCCTCGCTCCCCATCAAGCTTCAAGCTTCAAACCTAGCTCACCATCTTCCTCTCCTTAACTCCACACACCATCTTCCTCGCCTAGGACCATCTTCCTCGCCTAGGATCATCTTCCACGCCCAGGCTCCACGCCTATCTCACGCTCTCGCCCAGGGCATGCCCTCACTTGTTACTGGTTTGTACCACGCCCAACTTCTCGCCCAGGAATCGGTTATACACGTGTACGGTTTAAAACCTATTATGGTAGGAATCTAACGTATAATATTGAAAAGTTCATTTTAGAATGTGTTTGTTTAAGAAATTTTCTCTAAAAATAAAACTTAAGAACACAAATTTAAATAACCACTTTCTTCACAATGTCATCCCTTACTTTGTCCTTCCCATCCCATCCCCTTCCATTCTTTAAAATTTAAACTCGAGAACAGAGATTGTTATATATAGTATAATAAAGAGATAGATATAAAAAGAGTAAATTGCATAAATCATCCTTGAACTTTGGTCAAATTACATGTTTCGTCCCAACTACTTCGAAAGTGCAGAAATCATCCCTGTGAGAAACCTTAGAGCAAATTTTCATCCCTAGTTGGGACAAAAATTGCATGTTTAAAAGTGCCAAATTGCACGTTTCGTCCCGACTAGGGACAAAAATTTGCTAAAAGGTTTCCCCCAGGGACGATTTATGCACTTTCAAAATGGTTGGGACGAAACGTGCATTTTGGCCAAAGTTTAGGGACGATTTATGCAATTAAAATCCAAAAGTGGTTATGATTAAAGGTTAGTTGAGATCAGAGCATCCGTATGAGGAATGGATGTCTCGGCCTCAAAGTGTCTCGGTATGAGGAATGTCTCGGTATGGTGTTAACTCGGCTCTTATCTCAGCTTGACACTAGCTCGGCTTCCCTAATGTTTGCACTTTACTACTTACGCAAGTACCATAAGCCGAGCTCAGTATCTATGCTGAGGTTGGGCTCGGTATGATGATCTTTAAGATGCCGAGCTATAGATCTAACTTAAACCTGAACACAAACACAAAAAGCAAGCCTAAAAACCTTAATGTTTGACCGTTTTACCTCGTTCTTTTTGCCAAAACTTACTTATAAACCCTATATCTTTAAGAAAAACAACAACTTTGATAACAAAACATGTAATAAACCAAATTTTAGATCAAAAAACCCGTATGAACATAAAGCTCCATTTCTCGACCCAAAACTCAATTAAAAAACGATCTTTAAGCACAAAGCAACCCGTAGATCATTGTTAGGCGATTGATACCACTTGTATGACCTATGGTGATCAACCTAAACACACAATCTATGGTGAAGAGGGTGTGACATGATGGTGTAGGAAGATAGAGAGAAAGAAAGATGAAACTCTTATTGCATAAAAACGCACACATACATTTTATAGGAAACATCTATAGTTTTTTTTAAATGTTTTTCTTGATCAAATGACACTTGTAATCTTATATAATAAAAATGCATAAATGTAGTACTATACAATAAACACCAACCGTGAGAAACAGTTTTTTATATCAAATGTATATTGTATCAAATGCACAAATTACCGTACCCATACAAAACTCAATCTTGTGATTAACCAGAATTGAGTAAGTAAATGAATTTACAGTAAGATGACAAGTAAACACTAAACAGTGCACGCGACTACATATTCATTCATTTTAGTTTAATTAAGAGCTAAGTTTTTTTTTCTTTTTTTTCTTTTTTTTTTTTTTTTTTTTTTTTTTTTTTTACCATTAGCTAGGAGATTGTGTCCACAAAAATATTTAATAATATTTATTTTTTTAAGTATGACCCATTTACTTCTCTTACTTCCTCTATATCCTCAAGGCAATGAATGTTAACTCCTACCTAATAAGCGACTATAATAGACGTGGAACCCACATATATTTATAGGTGGTGATTTGCACACTCCTTCTTTTTATTTGCACACTCATAGTACAAGTTTTCAATGCAGAATATAAAAATAGTAAAACTGTCTGATGCGGTAAATAGGGTGTTCCAATAAAAAACAAAAGTGTGCAAATCAATTCTCTTATTTATAAGCTTCTTAAGTGTTCTTTGTTTCATTAAAATGTTTTGAATCTGAATCTGAATACCACATCTAACTAGTAAGATGTGGATAAAAAGTCTGAATCTGAAATTGTTTTTTTTTTTTTTTTCTTTTTTTTTTATAAAAAAACATATGAATGGATTAAACTGTAAGATTTTGCATTATAAATTAAATTTTGATTTTGTAAACTGAAATAAATTATTTTAAATACAAATTTAACATTGTATATTAAAAAGACAAAATTAGCAAACATATTTTCTCAAAAATTATAGCTAACTATGTACTTATGGCGTGCTTGGTTCGAGAGTGCGAAAGGATTGATTACCCCGTAATGGGTAATGAACTATTATAGAATAAATTGAGGGGTAAGAGATTGATTAACCACCTCACTCATTCCTTTATATTCCCTTTTTCTTTCCCTTTCCCCACTTTAAACCAAGCGGACCCTTATTATCTTTTTCATTGCTCTACATCAAGCAACAACTACAAAACAAAATCACTCTATTTTTAATAGAAAAAGAGACGCTCTATTAAACATTTAAAATACCAAGATAAAGCTTAAAGAATCACAAACGACAAAATCAATGTTAGATAAAGTCACCCACTCACATTATCTTCCTGTTCATCTTCTTCGTCACTCAACGGTTATCGTCCAAACTCGTTGGAAAATAAAACGCCACCCTACTTATAAAATAATTAAATACTTGATGCCCAAAAAAAGAATGCTGATGCCCAGTACCGAGCCTTTAATATTCAAGAGTAAGAGGCAATAAGATATTACATGTACCTCTTTCTCAGTAAGAGTTCAGAGGTGAGATTTGTGAGATTCGTTGATGTTCTTGACATGTACACATACTTGGAAAACCATAGATTAGCTTATTTTACACTGATTAAATGATGTTTAGATAATGGTGAGACTTGTTGATGTTGTTGGGAGCTTAGATTTTGAAGCTTTAATTGTTAACTGATTGATTTTCGGGTTTTGGTACTTTTGCTAAGCCTATGAATGTTTTTTAAGATTTTTGAATTGTTTTTATATGGATTTAAGATTGCTTTTGATGCTTACCGCTTGTTAGTATTTGATGATAAGTGCCCTTGTTGGATGCGTATGTTGTGTGTTGTAATTGTATGAATTATGATGTTTAGGTTTTCGGTATCGAGATTTTGAGCATGGATGCTTTTTTTGATTGGATTTGGATTGGATTCAGGTTTTCGAGATTTTGTTGGTTAGTTGTTAGGATATGGATTTGAGATTGCTTTTGATGTTTGTAGCTTGTGATTATTTGACAATACGTGAAAAACCATAGATTAGCTCATTTTACACTGAGTGTTCACGAGATGTTTGATCAAAAGGTTCTTATGATTGTTTGTAGAAGAAAAAGATAGAATTTATGTTTAGGTTGATTATTTTTTAGATTTTGGTTTAATTGATGTTTAGATAATTGTGAGATTTGTTGATGTTGTTGGGAGCTTAGATTTTGAAGCTTTAATTGTTAACTGATTGATTTTTCAGGTTTTGGTTTTCAAGATTTTGCTAAGCCTATGAATGTTTTTTAAGATTTGAGTTGTTTTTATATGGATTTAAGATTGCTTTTGATGTTTACTGCTTGTTAGTATTTGTTGATAAGTGACGGTATAACTATGTAATTACCCTTGTTGGATTTGTATGTTGCGTGTGTAAATGGGGTGAATCTTTGTGTTTTGAGAAAATGTGGTATGAATTTAGGATATGAACCGGGTTAGCTTGGATTGTTGAGTTATGATGTTTTTAGCTTTTCGGTTTCGATATTTTGAGGTTGGATGCTTTTTTTATATAGGATATGGATTTGAGATTGCTTTTGATGTTTGTGGCTTGTTAGTATTTGACAATAAGTGACGGTGTAACTACCCTTGTTGGATGCGTATGTTCTGTGTGTAAAATGTGGTATGAATTTAGGATATGAACTGGGTTTAGCTTGGATTGTTGAGTTATGATGTTTAGTTTTTTGGTTTTGAGATTTTGAGTTTGGATCCTTTTTCTATATAGGAGTCCGTTGTTAGGATATTGATTTGAGATTGCTTTTGATGTTTGTGGCTAGTTAGTATTCGACAATAAGTGACGGTGTAACTACCCTGGTTTAATACCCGTTTTGTGAGCTCTAATGAGGTGTATGGGATTTAGGGGGTGTTTGGTTAAGCTTATAGAAAGAACTTATATAGGCTGGGCAAGCTTATGCGAAAGTGCTTATTAGTTATTTGGGGAACAGGGGTTTAAAGTGCTTAATAGTTATTTGGGGGAACATGGGTTTTTTCGATAATGAATAAATGCATAAGTTAAGCATAAGGTTATAATGATTGTAGACAATATAATGTATGTAGCCTTGTTCTGCCTCGAGATAAGAACCACATATCTAAAGGCGTTATCTTTGTTAAGTTTGGTTATAAAAGCTATAGGGATTAGTTTCTCTAGTTTACACTGTACTTATATCTTGTTTGAGTGTTAACATTTTGAATAGTCATTTACGTTTAGTTTCTTTAAATAACACAAAGTTTACTACGTTTTAGGATTAGATGTTCTTGCAAGTGCAAAACAAGTTGAAGGATCATTTAAAGTTCCCAGACCTAAAGTTTCCTCTATGGTAGAACCTATAGACGTAGATGTGTAAAATCCTGACTCGCTGATCAAGATGACATTGGAACTTAGAAGTGGTGTATCCAGCAGTGGACAAAATAAAAGCAGAAAGTACAGTGATTCAAGTGGAAGCAAAACGTTTGATTTAGGTAAGAGTTGGTTACTTCAAGTCATTGTTTTAATGTAATGTAATGTGTGCATTTTGATCTAATTGTGAGATGTTTAATAATGTTGCAGAAAGTATCACTGAAGAAGAACGATCTGCTAGATATGCAACCTCACATTAAGGTAACTTGGGTGTTTGAGATAATGTTTCTAATCTTGTTAACATGATGAAACTTTTGTATCTGTAAATGTCAATCGAAGTTGTATTTTGCGTATGAATGTTATATCAGGTTTGCGCCCATACCTAATATTGAGTTTGTACTCGGATGTTGCAGCTTATGAGCCTTAATGTTAAGAAATCAGTAGCAGTTATTCAAACTTATAGGCTGGGCAAGCTTTTGCCAAAGTGCTTATTAGTTATTTGGGGGAACAGGGGTTTTTTCGATAATGAATAAACGCATAAGTTAAGCATAAGGTTATCCTGATACATTACATCATCTTAGTATCCTTTGGGCATGATTGAAGCCCATATAATGTATGTAGCCTTGTTTTAACTCGAGATAAGAACCACATATATAAAGGCATTATCTTTGTTAAGTTTGGTTTAAAAAGCTGTAAGGATTAGTTTCTCTTGTTTACACTTTACTACGTTTTAGATAAAAGCTATTATATTTTCTCTTTCCAAATCCAAATACAAATCCTAATTCAAATCCGCTTACAAACCAAACGCACCCATGATATAGATAAAAGCGATGGTCTATGAAGTGCTTTTATCTATATCATTGAACTCTCTGAGAAAAGACATTTTCTTTGTTTGTCATTTGATTGCAATTGCTTTTCAACTAGCTTTTTGGATAGCTTAAAGTTGCAAAATTTCATCCATACCCCCACCTCAAATTCACATAAAGTTACAACCTTTTCAAGTTTAGTCCAAGATTATTTAAAGTATGTATAAAATCAATCAATCTGTGGTTTTTTAAGTATGTGTCTTCTTGACAGGTATACATACTTGAAAACCCATAAATTAGCTCATTTTACACTGAGTATTGACGAGATGTTTGATGAAAAGGTTCTTATGATTCTTTGTAGAACAAAAAGTGAATTTATTATTTTTTAGGTTTTGCTGTAAATGATGATTAGATAATGGTGAGATTTGTTGATGTTCTTGCAAGCTTAGATTTACTTGTTAACTGATTGATTTTTTGGGTTTTGGTTATCGAGATTTTGCTAAGTCTATTATAAAGGTATTATACTTGTCACAATTTCTTTTTCTGGGTATCGAACAAAAAAATTTCTTTACGCGGGTACTAATCTTTCAAATTCGGTCTTTTTGGGGCACTTTGTGACAGGTATACATACGTGAAAACCCATAGATTAGCTCATTTTACACAGAGTAATGGTGAGATTTGGTGATGGTGTTGGGAGCTTAGATTTAGCTTAGTTGTTAATTGATTGGTTTTGGTCTTTCGGTTTTGGTTTTTGAGATTTTGCCAAGTTTATGAATGTGTTTTTAAGATTTGAATTGTTTTTATATGGATTTAAGATAGCTTTTGATGTTTAATGCTTGTTAGTATTTGACGATAAAAGTGATGGTGTAACTATGTAACTACCCTTGTTGGATGCGTATGTTGTGTGTCCAAATGGGGCGAATTTTGGTGTTTTGAGAAAATGTGGTATAAACTGGCTTTAGCTTTTATTGTTGAGTTATGATGTTTATATGGGAGTCAGTTGTTAGGATATTGATTTGAGATTGCTTTTGATGTTTGTGGCTAGTTAGTATTCGACAATAATTGACAGTGTAACTACCCTGGTTTAATACCCGTTTGTGAGCTCAAATGAGGTGTATTTTGGTTTTTTAGAATAACATGACGTAATTATGAATATAGATGTTACAACTACAAATTTAGGATCTCTACGTGCCGTGTGTTCGTATAAGGATACATGTTTGTATGCGTTAAGTTGTTAACATCTCTCATTACTTTTAATTTAAGGAAATTGATGTGCATTTTTATAAAGTTATGGTCAAATGTTTCAAATTAGCTACATGTTTGCAGTTGATGCTAGTGTTGTGGTACCTGCAAATTCTTGATCAGGGATACAAGGGGCTAATCTTAGTCTTATAAATATTAGAAAAATAAAAGGATTTTGGATCCATTGATATATTGATGTACAAATAACGATAGATCAGATACTCTAGATCCCTATGAAGGAAAAGAGATTGATTTGGTGATTGTGGTATCTTGCTAGTTAATACAGGAGATGTAACACCTAGATTCATTGCTGACGTTTGTTGTCTCAGTCTCTTCTTTAAGTAGTGTATTAAGGTTACAACTGTGTTCCTATTTATAATGGTATATATGTCACTCTTTTTTCATTAATTTGGTATGACGCCTTAAACACATTTAAACTGATTTGAAATCTAAAAGGACTCTTTTTTGCTAGGAAGAAAAGTGCCATTTTCTCAAAGTCATGACTAATGCTTCCCTTTCTTGATTGTGCATTGCATTAGTGTTTCTGTTCTTTACCTTATTTTGTAGAGGCTCACAGCTTTTTTTTTTTTTGGGTAAATATAGTGTTTTTTTGTGTATAAAAGACAAACATGTGTATCGTTTTCTTAAGAATTACTCCGTATCGTTTTATTTAAAATCCCTGTCTTGGTTTTAATAAGGTTTGTTTCACCCAGAAGAACAAAAAACGTACAATTATGAAAGTGGGCCAAATGAATATGCATGTTGGTGTTTCATGCTAATAACTGTAATATAACTGATAAGAGCATAGATGCCCATTCGCAAAGGTACATAAGGTTTGATTGAAATTAGGAATTTTGAATTAATTCCTTTATATTTAGGATGCTTTGAAGTTAGATGCCTCATTTGGGCTTCGGGGAATATGCATTAGGTGGAACTTTTGATGGTCATGGCTGAAAACAGCTAAAGATACACACAACATAATACGACGAGTAGTGTTGTTTTTTGAAATTGCACTTTCAGATAATATAACAAAGATGGTCTTTTTGTGCAATTGTCAGTGGTAACTTGAATTATGATGAGAGAAAAAAACGCAGAAACTATGAAATGTCAAAGTAACTATGGTAGTTGATCTTTCTGAAAACTTAATTATTTCTGTTATGAAATGCAGAACACAGGGTTTTCTTGCTCTTTTCACCGGTGACACTGGAGAAATACGAGCTGAAGTGAGGGAACAGATCGATACAAAGGTTGCAGAGTGACGAGAGGAAGGAAAGGCAGAGATCATTCCTGGTGCTCTGTTCATAGATGAAGTCCGCATGCTTGATATCGAGTGTTTTTCATTCCTAGACCATGCCTTAGAAAACAACATGGCACCAATAATTGTTGCCACAAACCAAGGAATCATAACCAGTCGATTTCCTGGATCGCCTTCTCATCATCTCCACAGACCCATACACTGAAGATGACGTTTGCAAGATTCTTGATATAATGTGTCAAGAGGAAGATGTGGACATATCTGACGATGCATAAGTTTTGTTGACAAAAAATGGGGTTGAAACATCTTTGAGATACGCCATAAACTTGATCACATCGGATGGCATTGGCTTGCCAGAAGAGGAAAGGGAAGGCTGTGGAAATGGAAGACGTGAGCCGAGTTTATGAGCTGTTTTGGGATGTGTGAAGATCTACACAGTACTTGATCGAGTATCAAAGCCAGTACATGTTCTATGAAGCAGCAACAGGGGAGGAGATGAAATCCAACATGATGGTTCGACAACGACGTGCTTGTAATTCCTTCTTATTAGTTTCAGTTTCAAGTCTGGTTGTTTTTTGAACAGTAGAGTCAGCTAATCATGTCCGATGGCAACATGAAGAATGTGCTACTTTTTCATCCAGTTAGCGATTTTGGTCTATGTCTAATCGCTGAGTTGTGTGCGAGATGATTTTTCGAGTTTGAATGTGTGACCAAAACAGCTTGTATAATATCACGCATGTTTATAGCAAAAACCAAAACATTCCGGGCGAACCTGATCCTTACAAAAAATGTTCTCGTTTTGACCCGTTACACAAGCTGCCAAACACGCCCATTTTCCCACCCTTCAAAGAGCAGCCATACCATCCAAAATGTTGATCAAATAAATAACTTTTCTAGAAGACTTGTAGCTTTGGTTATTACAGGCTATTTGTCGGAGTCCTTCCGGTAGCCAGATGAATGATTTCTTGCCAATATTCGCCATATGGCAAGCTAACATGAATACCAGACTAATATAGTTAAAGGCATAATAACTATCTTAATAGGCCAACCTGATCCATACCAAAAATGTTCTCGTTTTGACCCGTTACAAAAACCGCCAAACACACCCATTTTCCCACCTTTATGAATACTTATTCAAACAGCAGCCATAACCATCCAAGATGTTGCAACATAAAGCTGAGGTCCGGTGCAAATGGCACGGCATCCGGTTCTTATTACTTACGTATTCATGATCCCTTTAGGTTTTGCAGCGTTATGGAAGTAACTGAGCATATCGCTTTTCTGATGACGTTCCAATTCGACCCACATGATGTCAGCTGGATCATGAGCTTTCTCAAGATGTTGAGTAACTGAGAACTCACTTCCCAAGCCTTTCGGAGAGCTTTCACTTGTAAGTAATGAGTGCTACACCAGTCTCCACAGTATTTGTTAACTTTCCATGTGCATCATCGTTTTTTTTTTTGTTTTTGTTTTTTGTCTGGGCTTACGAACTAAAGAATACAGATGGGACTGAGATCATAAATACAATCGTTAAAACTTTGTTTACACAACTAAAATCTTCACATGCTAAAATCTTCAGTCAGACTCTATGTGTTGTTCAATGCTCCCAATATCCATAGTTGATACAGGTAGACATGTAGTTAAGAATGTTAAGTTTAGGTGGCGGATCCATGAACTCGAAATCAAGTAAATTGTCGATTTTTGACGACTTCAGAAGCGAAGACGTTCCCCAGATTCGCCCTCTGGATTTCTAGGACGGGGTTGTCGAAGCATTTCTTTTTTGTACACGTTTTCTGTAAAAGGACGGTAACAGGTACCGGGCCTAATAGTAAACAAACTACAAAAAATCGCCAAGTACGTGTTTGACAGATGTAACCAGCATACTTTGCCCCCAAATTTTCAATTTACAGAAATTGGATTGAGGAAAAATAAGCACACTTTTGATACATATGATAAGTCATCAGGAGTGTAAATGCACTCTTACATCTCTTACGGTACTTATGCAACAAGAAAACTAAAACACACGTACAAACATATTTGACAAAGTTATATTTATATAACTACGACATGCACTGCTCCTTGCTGCAGTTACTTTCAAATTTCACCAAGAAAGCTTGGTATTAGACCTGAAAGCGTTCAAAAATAAAACCAAGTTAGTGATGATTTATTAACAAACTCATGTAAAATCAGATTCTACAAAATGGGAGAACAAAGTACCTTATATATTTTGAAGCACATCGAGAATGCGCTGCAACTCATTGACAACAATTTCAATTTTCATCCGTTGTGGTGGGGAATCCACAGAGCACGATACTCCAATCTTGATAATTGCAACCAAACATTCTTCCACTTTCTTTGCATTCGCTTCCGTACTTTGCAACACAATTGCATCATCATCAATAACATCGATTACATGATCCGGTAATGCCATGTAAGCAAATTTATGAAGGCTAAGATCATCGTTGAACATGACATCTGTCGGCTTTTTCCCGGTTATCACCTCTAGCAATAATATTCCAAAACTATAGACATCTCCAGTACTTGTCCTCTCGCTCCCGAGACCATACTCTGCGAATTAAAAACAGTTACTTAAGTTACAAACAGTAATTTGTAAGTAAATGTAAGCCTTATTGAATACTACCTGGTGGTGCATAACCAATTGTTCCTTTAACCCCGGTTGAGCTGTTTTGGTTTAAGTCTGTACCAAGTAGTCGAGCTAAACCAAAGTCTCCAACATGAGCCACCATATCTTCATCAAGTAGAATGTTACTAGGCTTCAAGTCACCGTGAACAATCGTTGTTTGACAGCGATTGTGAAGATAATCAAGTGCTGTTGCAACATCTCTGAGTATGCTTATTCTTTGAAGAAGGGTCAGTTTCGACGTATTTTCACTTGAATGAAGCCAGTTGTGTACACTTCCATTCGGCATAAACTCGTAAACCAAAGCTTTAAAATCATTGCCTTGGAAATCAGAACTTGAACAAGAAGTTATTATCTTCAACAGATTACGGTGTCGAATATTCTGCCATGCTTCACATTCTGCTAGAAAACTTCTGTAAGCTCCTTTATTTTGAAGATGCAAAACTTTGACTGCAACAGGTTTATTATGATTAGAATCGAGGATTCCTTTGTAAACTGAGCTAAACCCACCCTCCCCAATCAAATTTGCTGCAGAGAAGCCATCAGTAGCCTTGAGAAGTTGATGGTATGAAACTTTCATGAACCGTTCACTCCCTGATGATTGAGATGGTTGACTGTTGCGTTTCTTCTTACACAAAAGATACACACAACAAAATACGACGAGCAACGTGACTGCAATCACGATGACTAATATGAAGAAAGGAAACCTTTTTTTCTTACTACCCGTCTCCTTGCATTTGGGTAACTCAAGTGTAACCAAACCACCACAAAGCTTATTGTTCCCCAAAACCGAAAATAAACTTGCATTGGCAAACACTCCTTCAACCGGTACTTCAC
The DNA here is from genome assembly GCA_019973895.1 of Chrysanthemum seticuspe. NCBI lineage: Eukaryota > Viridiplantae > Streptophyta > Magnoliopsida > Asterales > Asteraceae > Chrysanthemum > Chrysanthemum seticuspe. The sequence continues at coordinate 13,620,754 of BPTQ01000009.1, forward strand.
CCTCAAAATCATTAAAGGATAGGTTCAAATACTCTAAGGATTTCCATTTGCCTAAAAATTGTGGAATTCTACCGGATAAATTATTTTCAGAAATGTCGAGTACCCCCAATCCTCTCAAGGAACTGAATGAAGGTGGTATTGTGCCTTCAAATATGTTGCCACTAAGGTACAACTCTACAAGGCTAACACACTCACCAAGGCTACTAGTAATGGTACCTGATAATTTATTATAAGATAAATCCAGCCCGCTCAACATCTTGAGATCGTTAATCTCTGATGGAATTGAACCAGACAGGCTGTTGTATGAAAGATCTAAAAAAATAGTTAGTGATGAAAGTTGAAGAAGTTGCTTGGGTATTTTTCCACTAAATCTATTGTGTGAAAGGTATAAAACAATAAGTTCTTTACAATTCCCAAGGTTTGATGGAATATGGCCTTCTAATTTGTTTGAACCTAAATCAAGTTTTGTCAACAATGATAGGTTCCCAATGGCATCAGGGATAGGCCCTGAAAATTGATTGCTATCTAGATCAAGAACTTGTAGCTTTTGTAGTTTACCAATGCTAGTGGGGATGTTTCCTTTGAATCTATTATTTCCTAAACCTAAAGTGGTCAAACCAACTAGACTACCTATACTTGAAGGTAGGCTTCCAAATAACTGATTGTCTCCTAAATATAGAAAGCTGAGTTGATGAGAGAGATTACCTATAGATATTGGAAGCGCTCCTATAAGGTTGCAATTATCAAGGAACAAATTTACTAATTTGGTGCAATTTTTCAAAGAATCAATAAACTTCATGTCATCAGCTTCTCCGCGTCCATGGAAGTTGTTATCACTTAAGCTAATATTATTAATATCTCTTAGTTTTGAAAAGTCGATAGTCAACTTCCCACTAAAATTGTTGTAACTCATTTCAAGATGTCCTAATTTAGAACAATTAGAAATAGAAGGTGGAAGAACTCCGGTTAGTTCGTTATCCCTTAACTGAAGGTGCTCAAGATTTGGGAGCTGATTACCAATTTCTGAAGGAAGACTACCAGTGAGATGATTACCAGCTAAGGAAAAATTAACTAGGAGTGAGAGGTTGAAAATGGAATGAGGGATGCTTCCATATAAGTTGCAGCCACCACAGTGAAATGCCGTCAAGCTTTTCCAATGACCCAAGGTATCTGGAATGCTCCCACCCAATGGGTTCGCGACAGCATCGAATGCTTCCATTGATGTGATATTCCCCAAGAAAGGTGGGATTCCACCCGTTAACTTATTGTCTTCAATTACAAGACTAGTAAGTTTCGAGAGTAAACTCATCTCCTTGGGTATGCTTCCAGTTAGCTCATTTAGATTGAGCCAAAGATCTTCGAGGTTAGAACAACGAGACAAATTTGTTGGAATGACTCCACTGAATTTGTTTGTATCAAGATAAAGTATACGTATCCTAGACAGACGACCAAGTTCATGAGGAATGGTTCCTTGAAAGCTATTGTTAGAAAGAGAAAGCACACATAGGAAGCTAAGGTTTCCTACATGAGGAGACAATGAGCATCCACAATATCCTTATCAGCTTGAGCAAAACAATATTTGATTGATAATAACTAGTTTGTATGTATACTCAGAGAAGACTTTAAAGAAGACTTGGGATTGGGAAGAGGCCGCGGACATTATGATTTTTTGTAACATATCAATAATGCAACCCAAGTAGCATCACCTATGGTCTATCATCCACACATTCCTTCTGAGCTTGACCAAGACAATTTGACTGATAAATAACTATTCTCTACGCGTACACAGAGAAGACTTTTAAGAAGACTTGGGAATGGGGTTTTGGTTATTTCTTTGCTGGTAAATTATAATTTGAAGGTATTGCATTTCTTTAATCGTTTAAACAAGTGAGTTGTAATAAGCACATAAGGAGTTTGATAAAATGTCTCAATAAAAATACTTGCAAGATAACTCATTTTAGCATAAATCCTTTTGTTCTAAAATATTTAACTATCGAAGGTAAAATAAGTTTAACTTCCAGGTTAAACCTTGAGCAACAACACTTAAAAAGTTTAAACTGTTTTGCTATGATATGTATATAAGTGTTTTTGATAGTAACTATTTGTTGCTCTTTACTTAAAATTATAAGAACATGCATTGGCTTTTTATTCATAGTTTTGCATGTTAACGTTCGTAACATGAAATTGATGAAATGAATGGCTTCCACAAATTCCTTATCATCTTACCAAGACTTTTAAGAGATTGTGATATTTTCAAATATTAATGTTTAACGTTCGCGACACGTAAACTGTGAATAGAATGCCATCCACAAATTTCTTATCGGCCTGATCTATTATCTATGTATACTCAGAGAAGACTTTTAGGAAGACTTGGGATATGGAAGACAGCTAAAAAAGTGCCCCATAATGTTTCTAAATATTTAACTATCGAAGGTAAAATAAGTTACACAGAAAGTTTGTTTGGCCAGCCTAACTGTTTAAACTTGTATCAGACTGACCCAATTTGACCCATTTGCCACTGTCACGTATTTTATAAAATCCGTGTACTTTAAGTTCTTAGAAGCTTGTTTTCTATTTTATTTTATAGGTCGTTGCTTCAATGGACTAACCACAAGTGACAGGTACAAGGCACTAGTATCATCTGCACAGCTACACAGACAGGAGATCATCAATGATTTATACACAACCTTAACTGATAACTGGATTAGGTAATCAGTTAAACTATTTAAAAATAATTTCGATTTGGTCTTATATTAAGTTTAGGATAACTGGATTCTTGTTTTACTCGTTTGTAGGGAACGTTTGATATCGTTTAAGAAGTCAACTGGCCATAAGCCTCATCGCGTAATATTCTATAGGTGGCATTTCATTCCATATCCTATCCTATCTTTAGCGATATATTCTAATTTTTTGTTGTGTTAAATCTAATAACCATATCGAATGTTACAGGTGTTGCTGAATAACATGGACAAGATCCTCAAGGTAGTTCTCCTTTCTACATTTATTATTATAAAACACGTCAAAAGCACGTCTGTTCTCTTTTTTAACATATGCAGTTGGATGATACAACCAGACTTGTCTTTCACTGGAAGAAAACTACAGGCCACCTGTAACATTCATTGTAAATTTTCCAGGAACTGTTGTGGACACTAAGATATGTCACCCGACCGAGTTGGATTTATATATGTGTAACAACATTACAATATAAACGAAACATGTCAACCGTTTTAAAACTAAAATCTCCAAAACAATATGATGACCAAGACAGACTCACGAATTCACATACTGGAAAAAATAAGTTAAACACATACGATAACCATATATAAATAACGAGTTTATTGGCCCACGTGTTGCAGCGGATATGGAAACATTGGTGGGTTATGTTATTTGGGTTGCGTTTTATATAAAATCTATTAAAGCAAGAAAGTGGATCACCCTTTTGAATTTGGGTTATTTAGGAAATTTTCTCGTCTTATTTTCTCTCGATTTTGAAAGTGCAAGAATTTTTTTTCTCTTCTTATGTTGAGGTGCAACCATTGTGACATCACAATACAAGGGTTTTTCTACAATTACTGATGTTATTAACAACTATAATTTGAAAGGTATTGTGTTTTTTTATTCGAGTTCATTTGCATATTTTTAATCGTTTAAACAAGTCAGTTGTAAAATGCAAATAAGCCGTTAGATAAAATGTCTCAATGAAATACTTAAAAGATAACTCATTTGAGCATAAATCCTTTGGTTCTATGAATCTTGGTGACGCTTGAAGGAATACGAACTTATAGGATAGGAGAACTTATTTGACAGCTTGATTAGATTCAAAATAACAATGAAATTGAGATTTCAACATTATCTGATCTTAGAAAGCTAATAAGATTAACTTCCAGGTTATACCTTGAGCAACAACACTTAAAAAGTTTAAACTGTTTTGCTTGTTGCTCTTTACTTAAAATTATAAGAACATGCATTGGCTTTTTAACCATAGTTTTGCATCTTAACGTTCGTGACATGCAATTGATGAAATGAATGGCTTCCACAAATTCATTATCATCTTAACCAAGACTTTTCATTGAGTATGCAATTTTTATAGCAATTATTAATTGGCGATAAAGACATCTCTAGATTCCATATATAGGACGGACCAATATTTGCAAATTAAATGAATAGATTATAATTACAAAAAGTTTAGTATAAACAATAACTAATAAGAAAATCATAAATTCCTTTATTATACTTTGTTGTTGAGACACTTATCTAGTACAAGCTTCAAACTTGAAGAGACTCTGATATTTTCAAAATTTAATGTTTAACGTTCACGACACGCAAATTGTGAAGAGAATGCCATCCACAAATTTTGTTATCAGCTTGAGCAAAACAATATTTGATTGATAATAACTAGTTTGTATGTATACTCAGAGAAGACTTTAAAGAAGACTTGAGATTGCGAAAACGACATTTAAATTTCATTGTGACATTAATCATGCAACCCAATTTGCACGGTACGACTAGCATCACCTATGGTCTATAATCACCGAAGACTTTTAAGAAGACTTGGGATAGGGTTTTAACGCTAGTTATGCAACCTATGGTCTATTATCCACTTATTCCTTCCAAGCTTGGCCAAGACAATTTGATTGATAATAACTATTTTCCATGTATAATGGATCACAGGATACTTCTAAAAAGACTTGGGATATGGAAGACTACACATATATTGTATATCGTAGTTGCAAGAGTATTATAAAATGTAGATTGGCATAAAAACTAAACACATCTACTTAGCGTGTTTCCAATAGGTGTGTTTAAACAAAATTCGAAAGCTAAACCCTCGTGGCTAGACACTATTTTTCAAAAATGGTCGCCAATTACTGTTTCTTATTAAGTTTCCTAAGTGCAATTATCAGATGTTCAAAACATGGATATATAGTTTTATAAAGTAGCAACAAGGAACAACAAACAATTAGCAGAAACAAAATCAATGGATGAATGTGATGGCAACAACATATATAATAAGTAGATGTGTGATATATACATGTGTTGTGCGTGTAAGTTTGGGGTTTACAAGTATTGGCTTTTTATCCTTAGGTTTGCATGTTAACGTATGTGACATGCAACTGGTGAAATGAATGGATTCCACAAATTCCTTATCATCATATCGACCAAGACTTTTAAGAAATTCTGATATTTTCAAATATTAATGTTTAACGTTCGCCACACTTAAATTGTGATTGAAGAGAATGCCATCCAAGAATTTGTGGGATAGAAATCTGGTGGTGGTCTTGGGTACTAGTAATTTTGGTTACTGTCAAATGGTTGGTAAGATTATAAGGAATGATATTGGGTTAGATTCCACTTCTATAGTGGTGGTAAGATTATAAGTTTTGGTTATATAAGATTAACTTCCAGGTTAAACCTTGAGCAACAACACATATGAGTGTCTTCAATAGTAACTATTTGTTGCTCTTTAGATATTTGAAGTTATTGTTTTGAAATAATAATATGATACATATATGTTCTATTATCTGTTCTTTGTGGGATAGAAATCTGCTGGTGGTCTTGGATACTAGTAATTTTGGAATTTGTTGGTTACCGTCTTTTTGGTCTTGGCACTTAGCTGGTTGGTATTTATGTTTGGGTTTTGGTTATTTCTTTGCTGTTAAAAATCTTGTTAAGATGGTTGGATTTCATTTTGGCTACTTTGAAGAGTGTTTGGCAGATCATGGAACGAATGGTGTTTGAAGAACTGGTGGAAGGTCTCAGGGACCACTTAATGCAGAAAATTCACAGCGACCACTTAATTTACATAAAATTATTAGAACAAGATATTGGCTTTTTATCCTTAGTTTTGCATGTTAACAGTCTGTGATCGACATGCAACAGGTGAAATGAATTCCTTCCACAAATTCCTTATCATCATGACCAAGACTTAAAAGAAGACTTGGGATAGGGAAGACTTTATGCAACGTTCGTGACACGCATATGGTGAAGAGGATGCCATCAAAAAATCACCAAAGACTTTTAAGAAGACTTGGGATAGGGAAGACTTATAACACTAATTATGCAACCTATGGTCTATCATCCACACATTCCTTCTCAGCTTGGCCAACACAATTTGACTGATAATAACTATTTTCCATGTATAATCACATGGGACATTTAAGAAGACATGGGATATGGAAGACTACACTTATATTGCATATATCGTAGACAAGTAACTGTAAGTGAAATAGATCGTATAACATCATGAAGAAGACTTAATATATTTAAATGAAGAGTATGGATTTCCATATTTTGTAAGATAGTATAAATAACAGTTGCTTAGTTTGCTTAAAAGGTTAAGGAGAAAAATTATTTAAAAAAATACTTATGGTGTGATGGCGACGACACAACCGTGTTCGCCAGAACATATGAAAATTACTTTACCCAAATGAATAAGGTTATATGATGGAATTGGATATCTGTTCTTTGTGGGATAGAAATCTGCTGGTGGTCTTGGATACTAGTGATTTTGGAATTTGTTGGTTACCATCTTTTTGGTCTTGACACTTAGCTGGTTGGTATTTATGTTTGAAAGGTCCAAAATGAATGGTGTTTGGACCAGCTCAATATCAAGGTTTCAGTGGCCTAATTCAGAAGTGGAATTTATAGACCGTGTAAAGAGTTTTGCGATGTTTAATTCATTAATTGTGGTGTTTCGAAGGTAATTTGAGAGGGAAATATGTTTTTGATTTTTAAAAATTCAAGACAAGATATCGTAATGGTGGTAAGATTATAAGTTTTGGTTAATGGGTAATTATTTGTGCAGGATATATATAGTGTTTGGGTGATGAGTTATATAGTGATATGGGTCGGTTTGGTATTAATTGTGGTTGTTTTGTAGATCGTGGGCAGGACATATCCTAGCTGGAAGACTAAAAAGATTTCGAAGTTTTATAACCATTTGATTTATAGCCAATGTTTTTTGTTTTGTAGCTATTGTTTTGAAACACATAGTTTATGAAAAAGAAAGCAAACAACTTTGTAAATCCATTACTTAAAATTTGGAATTTAGAACCGTTGCAAATTAAAATGAAACCTTTCAATAAGAAATCATGCGGTAAATCCATCACTTAAATTGGAACCTTGCTGTAAGAAACTACACATTCAAATGAAACATTGCAATAAGAAATTACACTCAATTTAACTGTCAATGTTTGGATTCCAAAAGTACAAAAGAAACATTTCTAAATAAAGTCAAGATATAACAGCAGCATCTAACAAAAACTGAGTTGTACAACCCTATTAAGCACAAGTTACAACTGCATAATGCACACTACATGTTACCTATTTTCCCATCCAACAACCCAAAAAACCAAACCAAACCAAACTCCCAAGTTCAGGAATTTTGTACCTAAATGGAACAAACACCATCCGTACTTGGACCATTGTCGACATCCATTGTATCGGCCTCCTTAACATCTGCTAAAACATGAAGAAACTCGGGAGGAATAGCAGCAGGGTCGAGGTGTAGACAACCCTTTGGAGCGTTTGCAGATTCTTGACCTGTGAGCAAGTATGAAGGTATATGATGCGATATTTTAAGAAAGTCTTTTTCCAGAAACTCGGGAGGAATAGCTGCAGGGTCGAGGTGTAGACAACACTTTTGTTTCTTTCCAGGATAACTTTTTCCAGGATAATTTTAAGAAACACTGTTTTAAATCCTGCAACTTTGACTAGTGGCTTGACGGTAACGCCTGTTTCTTCACTGGACTCGTCAACTTCCACAAGTTCGTAAGTATGTTTGATCGTATCCGGTGTGTAATCGTATTTGTACAAAGCACAAACACTTCCCTTTTTAGGGAAAACAAGAATGTTACCGTTTGTCTGCTTTGTAAAGCTAGCTTTGTGTGAGAAATATTTAGGAGAGGTAACGGTTTCGTGCTTTCCCGGTTGGAACTCACCGAATGCTTCCAGGAAAAGGCAGTGGTTTCTTGTTAGGTTCTGAGCTAAGCCAGCATACTTTCATCTTAAACGGGTTCAAAGAAATTACTTTGTGAACTATGGCATAGTTCCGAGGCATCCCGTCACGATCATCATAAGCAGCCCAGAGTTGACCTTCTTTGAAACATTTTTCACTTCTTTCTATATCGAAATCAAGAAAATCTGGATCTGGTACATCAGCCTCGTTACTCTTTGAGAAGCCGTTTACCATGTCAGCAACTTTTACGGCCTCTGAACTCTTTCCGTAGTAGCCTTCTTTATAAGGTGATTCTTGATAGGCCCTGTTTCCTTAATTGCATCAAACCCCTTAATGTCTGGCTTTGTTTTAACAGATTTGACTTTCTTAGATGCGGATTGAGCTTCTTTTTTAGCGATCTTATTTCTCAAAGCTTCCTCTATATTAGTGTCTAGTCCAGCTTCTTCTCGATCCCTTTTTAGTGGACCCCGCTTGGAGCTTGTACCATTACCAGCCTCAATACCCGTTATCTTACACGTTTCTGGGGCTGAAATGTTATTTCCCATTCCTTGTGAAATTCCCGCAACTTCTGAAGAAGCATTGATATTTGGTAGTGGAATCTCAGTCGCGTGAAACGGTCCATAACAAGTGGGGCATAACATATTTCGGTTTGAATACTTTCTCAAGAATTCATACTGCAATTTGCATCTCATGCATACGGTCCAAAACGTCTTAGTCTTCATCTGTTTAGTAACCAGTAAAGGAATAGAAGTGGGACCCGTCTTGGTCGTCCCATTGACTTTATCCTTTTTTAAACAAGGCCCAGGCATCGTCTCAGGCACTATCTGTTCATTTGACAATGCAGGAGCAGAAGTGGGACCCGTGTTGGTAGTCCCGTTAACATTATTCTTTATTCGAGAACCTTTGACCTTTGACCTCTCAGGAGCTATCTGTTCATTGGAGGATGAAGGAACTGAAGTGGGAACCGTCTTGGTAGTCCCATAAATCTCATCCTTTTGACTCCTGGTTTTTTTCTTCGTCTGAGTAGTAGTTTTATCTTTCTTTTGAGAAGTTGTAACCTTTGTCTGCGCATCTGCACCAGCTGTACTCTTCGTGACATTGTGAAAACCGTTCTGAGTTGGAGGTATATGCACTCGTGAAAACACGTTCTGAGGAACCCTACTGCTTCAAAAACTGAGCATGCCTTTTATGATCATACGCCGATCTTTTATCTTTATATGATAACAGATTCCATGCTTGAGAAACGAGCTGGAATGCCCCTTCTGCACCCATGCTTGAGAAACGAGTTCACGTAGTAAGCAGTTAATCTACTTCACCACTTCCTTAATAATGCTACTACATTTGTACTTTCAAGTAAACATGAAGATTAGGCAATATTCTGGCCCGAGCTAATGCTTAACCAAGCTACTACTTTTGTCGCGATTCTCAAACCTGACACGAAGTTGATAGATTAAGCATAACACACATGTATAAAGTATTCACAGAATGATTTCTCGCAGATGTAAAACCATAGTAAACTATACCAGAATCCAAACACATATTTTCCTCTTTGTCACAGCACTAAAAGTTTTACTGTATCCAAATACGCTGTTCAACAGTCACAAACCACCAACTGGACTTCTTCAACCCGTTTTCTTGTAATCTATTGCTTTTCATTTAATTTATTTCCCGTTTGACCTATTATATATAAAAACTAACCAAAAGTGACCTGTTTCATGTAAATTGTCCCAAAAATAAAAAATTCTGAGAGCAAGTTTGGAAGATCTGGTTACTTACTTTCAGTCAGCAAATGGCACACGTCTTATGAGTGTCATCTTACCCTTTTCAAAATCGGGCACTTCAGAAAGAGGACTATCTGTTAAGACGGACAACAAAACTGTTGGTACAAATGCAATATTGTCTAAATACATGCAAATTTTATGAAATTCAGAATAACTTGCCATTATTACTTGTATTTATTGTAGATTTTCGAGATATAACTCTGGAAAGAGTGGATGTCGTCTCGTTACATTCAACTTACTCAAATCTTGTGGCATTTTCACACTTTTGAAGGATTTAAAACTTGAGTGAGTTCTTTTATTGTACCTCAGAAACTCTGTCTTAATTGGCATTAAGCCTGCATCAAGTGAAAATTTGAAAAGTGAAAACGGATAATAACTGAAAAACCTAAATGCGAATCTGACTGTACAACAAACAAATACTTTAACGCAACGCAAATACTTACAACATAAAATCATCATGCTTAGCTTTCCCTTCCAAATGAACATGGACAAAGTTAGTATATACTAAAGGTATGCCATCAAGAAAGTTGTTCGATTCAGGTTATTTTACCTTTAACCTTTAGCCTGTAAAATGGGTAAACATTAAACATTCATTCGAAACTGGAGCAGTTCGATTCAGGTTATTTTTACTTCCAGTGATGTTAAACAAATGACTCGTTCGATAGTCAATAAGATGCTATTGATTCGTTGGAAATAACATTAATGCTGGATGTTAAATGACGCTTAGACGTTGACTGTTAAATTGCATTATTTGTTCAATCAAAGAATTTGTTCTTCTTTTTTTAAGACATCCACTAAATATTTGGAAGTGTTTATATTCATAAGGGTATGCTAATGCAAACGTCATTCATTCAACATAAAAAAGTCCAAACCGAACTAACCCTTTCCAAAACCACAAATAATTAACCAAGCCAGTAAACCATACGTGTCAAATTAAGCCCACACATAAGTGAAGCCAATCAAGTTCACTCAAATGTGGTTTTCATTAGGTTCTGAGAAGTAACTTGCCAACATATCACCGCAAAATCCCTTCGAAATTTTTGGGTGAAATTCTACCCCAACCTTTGCTACCCATTAGAATCCTATCTAAAATTGGTGAATAACTAAAAAACATAAAGACAAAAGCCATACCTTGAACATATTTCAAGGCAAACCTTCTGTTGCTTGGAGTATAGTGTGGAGATAAGCTGCATTCTTAAGATGCAGATCTTGGAGGTTCGTTGGTCGTTCATACTTCCTACTCCAATAAGTCCTTCGGAGACAACACATTATCATTCATTCTTTTCAGCATACAAAGAAAGTATATGGGGTGCGCTTAATATTTCAATTCCCATGACCCATCTTCAGAAACATTCTTTGGATGAATTTCAAACTTTTACCCATTTGATTAGGAATGGGTCAATTTGGGGTTATGTTTATATATTAATCGAGACATACTTTTTCTTTGGGTAAAGTAAAACAAATGTCTACGTATTAATAGAGATAGACTATTGCACCAATTCCGTAAGCTTCTTAAACTTTTGTCAAATTTTGATACATTTGACCCAAAGAGAAGATAAGGCAAGCACATTAGGTTAACAAAACATACCTACAAAAGTGCTAAAATGTATCATTCAAAATTTATATCAGGTTTAATAAATATGAAGAAATAGTGGCCAACAATGCACATCCTAAAGTATATCATATTATATGTCTAAAACGCACCTTGCTATTGAAAGGGGTGGTCACTGCCACGTGAAATACATAAATAAATATATGCAATATTACAGGACACCGGATGATTTCATAACTTACGGGTATCATTCAAAAATAAGGACCCATTCTTAACATGCTTATATATACAATCAAAAAGTAATTAGGAACCTCAAAGCTTAAGCTTGTAACGTAAACTAATGTTAAGTGGCAATGGCGATTTATATAATCGAAGGGATTCTTACACGTCCATAAGGCCAGCGGAAACCAATGAGGGCAATTGCAGTTAACTTACCGATTATCCTTATAGCCTATTTAATCTATAAAATCAAATACAATACCTAACACTTGCAGCATACTTCTATATAAGTAATGAATTGTCCTTACGCGCGTAACAGAATTGCAGACAAAAGAAAAGTTTGGCGACTAACCCCAAACAATCTATTTCATTGAGGCATAAAAACAAACACTTGGTGTGCATACATATATAAACCACTAATGAAAACCTTAATACATCAACTAAACTAACAAAAATCAAACCCCCATACGAACAATCACAACCAAAGCTGGAAAGAAATGAATATTCTTCACCTAGAAAGGTCGATTATATAAATTGTAAAACACTCATTATTTATAAAAAAAATTATTCACCCAAATAAACAATTTTAACCATCCTTTGTTTATCGACAATGCTTAGCATCAAAACCAAGTTGCTGAAAACCATGATGCACTGCCAGGGTGGCATTAGTAGCAGAAGTCAAAGTAGTTGTTGACTTTCCTCTGTCAGAAGGGCTAGTAACATTCAACTGAGGTTGGAGCAGAAAAGTGGTAATGAAGTTGGATAAAGTGTTGGTGGTGGTGGGGGCCATAAATAAATAAAGAAAAGAGTTTTGTTATTTTATTGTTTTGTATGGAAAGGATTGAGATAAAAAGACAACACTACCCTCATGTGCAAGTCATATGAGGGGTGTTTAACTTTTAAAACTGACGCCGTTTGGTCAAGGGATCATGAGTGTTAATGGTTTCGGAGTTAGTGACTTGCTGTGCAAAAACAAAAGTCAAAGGACTAAGAATGTGAGTCAATGCAAACCACATGGACCATCTTTGTAATTTACTATTTTATATATCCTCAATTTAAACTCTTAAATGTCATAGTTACCTAACCAAAACCCATAATATCATATATACCAAATTTAAACACAAAATTGGTCAAATCTACCAATTTTACAAATTTATGCATTTTAAATTTTTTGAAAAACTTAATAATTATCAATTTGATATTTATAGACTATTTTACCCTTCTTAATAACCAGTAAGAAATTCTTTTTTATAGTTAATCAAAAGTGAATTTACCCCTCTTAATAACCAATAGCAAATTCTTTTATACAGTTAATCAAAAGTGAATCACAACCGTATGGATTTTGTAGTATCTGATACATATTTGAATATGAATAAGATAAGATGATAGTACATACAAGTACAAAACTATAGAATAAAGGTCGAATTAAGTTTTTGCACATGGCTCTTTTTTTTCTTTTTTTTTTAGGTAACCATGGTTTTCGACTTTTTGACCGATTAATCTACGAGGTTTGAACCCAACGCCATATATACTCAAACCAGGTAAAGCCCTCCCTTTACAGGAGGTTGGCCTGGCCGTTTCAAAATTGTTTGCACCTAACAGGAATTGAACTTGAGACCTCACACATTTTAAAATGATAGTCACAAGCCCTTTTTCCACTAGGCATTGAATGGTTAGATATCATTTTGCAATTGTAATTGGGCAAACAATGATGGTAACTTTATAGTGGTCGGTCAAATTTGAATAGAAATTTCGTGAACCATGACCACTTTCAGATAGCCTTATCTGACTCATTTGTACATGTTTGTTATAATTTGGAGATGTCATTGTATGAAGGGAATAATGGGTATTTAATAATGTGAACTCAGTTTTGATTGGTTCATAATAATAAAATTGGTAGATATGACAAATTTTGTATTTAAATTGGGTATATATATTATTATGGGTTTTGATTGAGTAAATATGACGTTTAAGGGTTCAAATTGGGATATATGGAATTAACCCTTTTATTAACTAATCACATTACTTTATTTTGCCACGTGTCAAAATCGAACAAACTGATTGGTCTATTTTTTTTTCAATAAGATTGTTTTGCCAAAATTCGAAATGATGTAATTCTTTTATTATATAAGAGATGTAGAGATGTAGTATTATATTGTAAACACCAAACGTGACACAAACAATTTGTTATACTGCATTTATATTCGTATCAAATGTGCGATAATAATATAAATCATAAAACAACTATACTAATACATGATCCGAGTTGCACCAACATTATAAAAATACGCTAAAGAACATGAGACGTTATACTTAAAGAGCTCTAATTACCGTATCCAAACAATACTTTTTGATTAAACCGAGTAAGTAAATGAATTTACAGTAAGATGGCAAGATCACTACTACTCTAGTAAAAACTAAACAGAGCCCTCGACTACATATTCGTTCATTCCGGTTAGGAGCTAAGCCATGCCTCCACTTATTCCCAATATTCAATAGTGGATGAAGTATAGCTGATTAACTTTTTGTACAACATTGTTCATTTTTGACAAATTTTGTATTTAAATTGGGTATATATAGTATTATGGGTTTTGATTGAGTAAATATGACGTTTAAGGGTTCAAATTGGGATATATGGAATTAACCCTTTTATTAACTAATCACATTACTTTATTTTGCCACGTGTCAAAATCGAACAAATTGATTGGTCTATTTTTTTTCAATAAGATTGTTTTGCCAAAATTCGAAATGATGTAATTCTTTTATTATATAAGAGATGTAGAGATGTAGTATTATATTGTAAACACCAAACGTGACACAAACAATTTGTTATACTGCATTTATATTCGTATCAAATGTGCGATAATAATATAAATCATAAAACAACTATACTAATACATGATCCGAGTTGCACCAACAGTATAAAAATACGCTAAAGAACATGAGACGTTATACTTAAAGAGCTCTAATTACCGTATCCAAACAATAATTTTTGATTAAACCGAGTAAGTAAATGAATTTACAGTAAGATGGCAAGATCACTACTACTCTAGTAAAAACTAAACAGAGCCCTCGACTACATATTCGTTCATTCCGGTTAGGAGCTAAGCCATGCCTCCACTTATTCCCAATATTCAATAGTGGATGAAGTATAGCTGATTAACTTTTTGTACAACATTGTTCATTTTTACTACTAACGTGTCAACGATCTTGGCAAAGTTTGAGAGAAAAAAAATTAACTTACAAACAAATAGTTGATGTTGAGAGAAGAAAAGTAACTGGTAATTGCTCTTGTTTAAGGAATATGAAAATCAGCTTATGTAGGTTTTGTTAGTGTTTTAGTTTTGGCTAATTGCGCAAATAAGCAATGTATTATTTTTTTTTGAAAAATACAAAACTCTATCCGCCCCAAATTCATTATCCATCCATTTTCTATTTTTCTTAAAGTTATCTATCTTAATCTGCCATAAGGGGACATGTCCATTAACAAAGTTTTTCACGGTTCATACTAAGAGGTTTTGTTTAAGCTTACTTTTAAGCTAACGAGCTCACGTGGTTTCAGCTTATGTTTGATAAGTTACTTTTCTAGCTTTATTTTAAGACATATAGACTTATATCAACCTATAAAATTTAAAATAAGCGGGTAAAAGTAAGCTTATTAAACGTAAACCGAAATCATTTAAGCTCAATAGCTCAAAAATAAGCTTAAGTGAACACCCCAAACATGCAAGATATTTCAACAACTCATTACATCGGCTAAAAAAATATATCCTAAATCTATGTTTTTCATAAAAAAGGAAGACAATTCTTTTACTTGTTTTGTTCCATGTTTTGTCCAATTTTAACCAGGGTTCTAAAAGGCTCGCAAAGGCCTCGTAAAAGCCCCCAAAAGGCGTGAGGCTTGGTCATACTGTCACGCCACGCGCTATACCATTTTATGCCACGTCTTTTTGTAAACACGATATATATGAAATATAATATAAAATATATGAATATTTTCATATTTTGTGCCGCCGTATGTCACGTCTTATAAACGCAAAAGCTTCGCCTTAACCGCTAAGGCATGAGGCTTCATCCTACCGTCACACTACGCCTCACGCTATTTATAACCTTAATTTAACATAACAAGGACAGTTAGTTTGACTATGTTAGACCGTTAATTAAGAGGGTATTTTCGTCATTTATAACTAACAAAATAAAAAACAAAGAGAGTAACTAACACACCCCAACCCTTCAACCTCTTTCCTCATTATATCACTTTCTGAAACCCTTTAATCAATTCCCTCAATTTAAAAAAAAAAATCCCCAAATTTTATAAAAACTAAAATTCGGTGACAATTGTTTAAACCGAGTTCGATCCATTAAATTGGTCCATAAACACAAACCCTTTAATGAATTCCCTCAATTTAAACAAATGTCAATTTCTCCTTCAGAACAGTCTGTAACATGAGGAAAAGCAACTCACCTAAATCAGGTTCCAGTAAGTACTTCATGTATATATATTTGGTTACTTGTTTGTGACGTTTGAGTCTGAATCTTATATATGTATCGCATTTTGTTTCAGAAGCGGATATGCCAGAAGGGAGCTGGAAGTGTGACAAATGTAACCGACAGAACTGCGGTGCAGACAAACCATTAGAATCCCAGAATTCCCCTACAGAAGAAGAAAACAATGATCAGGTCTGTATTGTTTTAATCGAATGTTTTATTAAGTTATGTTTTTGCATGCTTACAGTCCCCATGAATGTAAAGCGGAAATACTTTCTGGTCAATTTCTTTCTTTACCGATTTACTTTCTCGTTTGTTTATAATCTTGCTGTGAATTATGCTATAATGAAGCACATGGTCATCCGTCTATTTTTTATTAATATGTGTTTATGTATCTACTGTTCCAGTGAGTACTAGGACATGTTTAAGAAGGTCCAGAGTTGTCCAGCTGTTGCTCAGTATGGGTCTGAAAGTCAGTCATGTCGTGGTCGTCGTCTTCGTCTTCCTGTTGCTGCGGTTATCGAGTTACCTTGCTTTGTGATTTGTGTTGTCATATTGTAGCATATAAAAATCGCGATTTGTGGTCTTTAAGAGATTTTTTACATTTACATGCATGTGTCATCCAGTGAGTTGCTGGGCTAAGTCTTCTTAGAAGGTGCTGTACCTTTTCAACTGTGTGTCGTCTTATTTATTAGATACTTATCATTGAGTTGCATGAACAAATAGGATTGTATTAATATGATTTGAAGTCAATTGCCTATCTTAAATAGGTGTCGTTTGTTTGTGTGTGCTTGTTGGACAAGGATGAGATCCTGCAACGGTTGACTAGTCTTGAATTCATCAGCAGTCCCCATTTACGGTTTCTACTTTTTTACTTGTCAGCAACTTTCTTTTTGCTACTTATTGACTAATGCTGATACTATGAGAGCAAATCCATTTGGTTCAGTGCCTATTTGTTTTGGTATAGTCCAGTGAACTATGCTCATTTGGCCATACACGAGTCTTAAACGAGTAGTCTAAAGTTTGTGGTAAATTTATGGCTTGGTCTTGTTTTGGAATGGCTTACACAGTCCTATACACCCAAAACACTTGAACGAACCCTGAAGGGGTGCGGTGTAACTTTTCTTATATTTAGTTTTAGAGCGAGTGTCTGGCTGAGGTAAAGCTGACATTTTATGCAACTGGTTTAAGCATGTATTTGGTTGTATACGAATGAACCTTTTCCTATATTTGCAACATTTTACACTATAACAACAAAAAAAATGAAGTGGAGAAATGGATGGTAGAAATATGTATGGCAAGAAACCAAAACAAACTGACTCACAATGATGAACCTACATTAATGAATCCACATACACCATATTCTTGAGTGTCTAGTTTCAACCACTACTAAAAGTGATACATTTCAACCTGATCTGTTTTGACCCGTTATGTAACCCATCCATGTTTCCATGCATTATGTTGTACAAACCTTTTCGGTGCACGATATCAGTTCTTTCTCATACGTCATATGATTTGCATTATGTTATACAAACCATTAAGTTATTGCACAAAGAAATTTAATCTTCCAGTCCTTTTGCACCCACTTGGGCCTAATGAAGCAATATTTCAAACTATGGGACTGTCTAGAATCAGCATATGAATTGCTCTCAACTTATGAAGTATGAAGCTAAAATGAATATCAGGTTAATAAACTCAAAAGCTTAATAACTGTTTTATTCCAAAAACCAAACCATTACTTTTGCCACCCTTACGAAAATTTTCTCATTTTGACCCGTTACACAAGCGCTAGACCCACCCATTTTCCCACCCTTACGAATATTTATTCAAAGAGCAGCCATACCATCCAAGATGTTGCAACATAAAGCTGAGGTCCGGTGCATATGGCATGGCATCCGGTTCCTAATACTTATGTATCATGATCCCTTTACGTTTTGCAGCGTTATGGAAGTAACTGAGCATATCGCTTTTCTGATGACGTTCCAATTCGACCCACATGATGTCAGCCGGATCATGAGCTTTTTCAAGATGTCGAGTAACTGATAACTCACATCCCGAGCCTTTCGTAGAGCTTTCACTTGTTCCAATATCCATAGTTGATACATGTAGTTAAGAATGTTAAGTTTAGGTGGCGGGTCCATGAACTCGAAATCAAGTAAATTTTCGATTTTTGACTACTTCAGAAGCAAAAGAACGTTCCCCAGATTCACCCTCCAGATTTCTGGGATGGGGTTGTCGAAGCATTTCTTTTTTGTACGCGTTTTCGGTAAAAAGACAGTAACATGTACCGGGCCTAATAGTAAACAAACTACAAGACCTAAATTTAGCTAAGTTAGTGTAATCTGACTACAACTACAAACAATATTCACTATGCAGATACACTAAGATGTCAAGGGTCAGATCTATTTGAACTTTGTTTATAAAAACATTTTAACCCTAAAGACCTAACGAAATACCAATAAAATCAAAAGTAAAGTGTACATCCAGTGATGTAACCAACAGAGTTTCTCATTCAAATAGACACATTTGATCATAAACATGGTTGATACATATGAAAAACATATTTGACAAAGTAACGTTTATATAACTACGACATGCACTCCTCCTTGCTGCACTTACTTTCATATTTCACAAAGAAAGCTTGGTACTAGACCTGAAAGCGTTCAAAAATAAAACTAAGTTAGTGATTTTTTATTAACAAACTCATTTAAAATCATATTCTGCAAAAGGATAGAACAGAGTACCTTATATATTTTGAAGCACGTCGAGAATACGCTGCAACTCATCGACAACAATTTCTATTTTCATCCTTTGTGGTGTTGAATCCATAGAGCACGATACTCCAATCTTGATAATTGCAACCAAACATTCTTCCACTTTCTTTGCATTTGCTTCCGTACTTTGCAACACAATTGCATCATCATCAATAGCATCGATTACATGATCCGGTAATGCCATGTAAGCAAATTTATGAAGGCTAAGACCATCGTTGAACATGTCATCTGTCGGCTTTTTCCCGGTCATCACCTCTAGTAATAATACTCCAAAACTGTAGACATCCCCAATACTTGTCATCTCGCTCCCGAGACCATACTCTGTGAATTAAAAACAGTTAGTTAATTTACAAACTGTAATTTGTAAGTAAATATAAGCATCATGGAATACTACCTGGAGGCGCATAACCAATTGTTCCTTTAACCCCGGTTGAGCTATTTTGGTTTAAGTCAGCACCAAGTAGTCGGGCTAAACCAAAGTCTCCAACATGAGCCACCATATCATCATCAAGTAGAATGTTACTAGGCTTCAAGTCACCGTGAACAATCGTTGTTTGGCAGCGATTGTGAATATAATCAAGTGCTGTTGCAACATCTCTGAGAATGCTTATTCTTTGAAGAAGGTTCAGTTTCGACGTATTTGCACTTGAATGAAGCCAGTTGTGTACACTTCCATTCGGCATAAACTCGTAAACCAAAGCTTTAAAGTCATTGCCTTGGAAATCAGTACTTGAACAAGAAGTTATTATCTTCAACAAATTACGGTGGCGAATATTCCGCCATGCTTCACATTCTGCTCTAAAACTTTTGTGAGCTCCTCGAGTATGAAGATGCAGAACTTTGATTGCAACAAATTTGTCATCATCGGGATCGAGTATCCCTTTATAAACAGAACTGAACCCACCCTCTCCAATCAAATTTGTTGTAGAGAACCCATCGGTAGCCTTGAGAAGTTGATGGTACGAAACTTTCATGAACCGTTCACTCGCTGATGATTGAGATGGTTGACTTTTGCGTTTCTTCTTACACAAAAGATAGACACAACATAATACGACGAGCAACGTGACTGCAATCACGATGACTAATATGAAGAAAGGAAACCTTTTTTTCTTACTACCTGCCTCTTTGCATTTGGGTAACTCAAGTGTAACCAAACCACCACAAAGCTTATCATTCCCCAAAACTGAAAATGCACTTGTATTGGCAAACACTCCTACAACCGGTACTTCACCCTCAAAATCATTAAAGGATAGGTTCAAATACTCTAAGGATTTCCATTTGCCTAAAAATTGTGGAATTCTGCCAGATAAATTATTTTCAGAAATATCGAGTACCCCTAATCCTCCCAATGAACTAAATGAAGATGGTATTATGCCTTGAAATCTGTTGCCACTTAGGTTTAACCATACAAGGCTAATGCACTCACCAAGGCTACTAGTAATGTTGCCTGATAAATTATTGTAAGATAAATCGAGATTGCTCAACGTCTTGAGGTTTTTAATCTCTAATGGAATTGAACCAGATAGGCTATTTTGAGAGAGAGAGAGAAAATAATTTAGTGATGGAAGTTGAAAAAGTTGTTTGGGTATTTTACCACTTAGTCTATTGTCAGCTAGGTTTAACCCATTAAGTTCTTTACAATTCCCAAGGCTTGATGGAACATGACCTTCTAATTTGTTGGTTCCTAAATAAAGTTCAGTCAATAATGATAAGTTCCCAATGGCATCAGGTATAGGCCCTGAAAATTGATTGCTATATAGACTAAGAACTTGTAGCTTTTTTAGTTTACCAATGGTAGTGGGGATGTTTCCTTTGAATCGATTAGCTCCTAAACCTAAAGTGGTCAAACCAACTAGACTACCTATACTTGAGGGTAGGCTTCCAAATAATTGATTGTCTCCTAAATATAGAGAGCTGAGTTGATGAGAGAGATTACCTATTGATATCGGAAGCACTCCTATAAGGTTGCAATTAGAAAGGTCCAACCATACTAATCTGGTGCAGTTTTTCAAAGAATCAATTAACCTCATGTCATCAGCTTCTCCACGTCCATGGGAGTTGTAATATTGTAATATAATTATATTAATATCTCTTAGTTTTGAAAAATCAATTGTCAACTTCCCACTAAAATTGTTGAAACTCATTTCAAGATGTCCTAATTTAGAACAATTAGAAATAGAAGGTGGAAGAACTCCAGTCAGTTCGTTACCCCATAACTGAAGGACCTCAAGATTTGGGAGCTGATTACCCATTTCTGAAGGAAGACTACCAGTGAGGTGATTAACAGCTAAGGAAAAATTAACTAAGAGTGAGAGGTTGAAAATGGAATGAGGGATGCTTCCATATAAGTTGCACTCAGCAGACGCAAATACCTTCAAGCTTTTCCAATGACCCAAGGTATCTGGAATTCTCCCACCCAACGGGTTCCCAACAACATAGAACTCTTCCATTGATGTGATATTCCCCAAGAAAGGTGAGATTCCACCTGTTAACTTATTGTCATCAATTTCAAGAGTAGCAAGTTTCGAGAGTAAACTTATCTCCTTGGGTATGCTTCCAGTTAGCTCATTTTGATAGAGCCAAAGGTCTTCGAGGTTAGAACAACCAGACAAGTTTGTTGGAATGACTCCTCTGAATTTGTTTCTGTTAAGATAAAGACGACGTAGCCTAGATAGCCGACCAAGTTCATGAGGAATGGTTCCTTGAAAGCTGTTGTTACTGAGAGAAAGGTGACGGAGGAAGGTGAGGTTTCCAACACGAGGAGACAACGAGCCTTCTAAGCCTTTCGAAGACAGTTCTACAACAGTCACTCGTTTGTGCCGCTTACCACATGAAATACCACTCCAGTCACAGAAATGAAAGGAATGGTTCCATGAGGATAGAACTTTGTATGGATCATGAGTGATCTTTGACTTAAATGACAGCAATGCGTGATAATCAGTCTCGTTACCGCCATAGGAAGCAGTGACAGTGGCGGAAGTAAGACATGTTATCGCGAGACCGTAAAAGAGAAAGGAAATAAGAGAGGAAGATGATAAGTGAATTATTGCTTGTGGTGAATTCATTTTTGGAAATTTACTTGATTTCATAAGAATAAGTATTGGCTTTTTATAGTCGGGTTGAGCAAGACAATTTCTACGTGTAATCATATCAGGAATGACTTTAAGAAGAGTTGTGGTAGGGAAGACTGCACTTATAGCATAAGAATAACCTATTTTCTATCCTCCACTTATAACTTTAATCATGCCATCCACTAACATAAGCTTTAGTTGTGGTTCTAATTTCAGTCTTCATCTATTGAGCTAACTAATATCAATTTTCTTATGTGATAACGAATAGCCTTAGGTTTTGTTAAATTGGCTGCACCTAAGGTATTTGATGAAATGTCTAGCAATGGCAAAGGTAACATGGCTACATATGATTTGGAGAGTTGTTTTGACCATGTGGTAGTACTTTTTACCTTTTAACTCGAAAGTATGTAAAAATCCAGAAAAATAATTTTGTAATCGGCCAAGGAGTTAACATATGTCTTTGAGATGTTTGATCTTTGGCTTACATATTTCTGTATTCTTATTTTCGACAGATTTGAGATCATAAACAGGCGGAACAAGCCCACATTTGAGCCTATGTATATTAATGAAACCACTTGCTGAAACCAATCAGGTATGGATGACTAATATTTGATACTCGTGATCACATACAGGTTGCATCTTTGAACTGCTAATACCTTGGGTTTTGGAAAGGTAAAGCCCTTTGTTGTCCCTTACTCGCTTTGTTGAGTCCTATCCATGTAGGTTCATGTTTGATAGATTTTTGGTCAAACTAGGTTGTTAGGTCTCAGGAGGAAATGCTAGTTGTTATTAAAGATAGCAGAGTTATATGGAACGAAGTGTATGATGTGCTAATTAAGTTCTACTCATATTGATTGTTAGGTCAAACTGGGTCTGTCATTAGTATATTACCCTCTTACGGTTATTTTTTGGAATTTTCAAATTAAAATTTTGTTTCAGACCTAAACAAGGTTTGAAGTCCAGAACTCAGAATTAAGGAAGTATTTCAGAGATATAATCTATTTGAGTTTTACATGTATTACAATAAGCCCTTGTTCACACACCACGCGTGTAAAGGGTAAAGCAGTTGGGGATGGCCGAAGTACCAAATTTGTAGTAATGATTTTTTTATTTCAGACAAAAAATCGTGGTCCTACAAGCCTACAATTTTACTAGCAACATCTATATTCTATCATCCACTAATTCCTTGACTAATAATAGTAACTATCTTCTATGTATAATCACAGAAGACTTTAAGAAGACTTGGGAGTGGGAAGACTAGTTTTATAGTGCATTATAACTTTAATCATAGCTATTTTCTATGTGTAATCACAGAAAACTTGAGAGTGGGAAGACTAGACTTAAAGTGCATTATAATCGTGCCAATGATAGCAACACTAGCATCACCTATAATGTAAGGGATAATGGTCCAAGATGTAAGCAATTTGTAAACATTCAATCATGCGTTATGTAATTACGAGCAGCTCTTTCAATGTATGAACTGACTCTCGCTTATTAGACAATGGAAGAAACTTACCGAAGAAACAATAGCTCGCCAATTAAGTTGTTTTGTTTGTGTTTGATTAAATGCGTGACTGAAAAACCTCGACCAATTAGGTCATTTTTTAATAAATTTTACACATTTAGGTTGTTATGCTTCATACCCCTTTTTGGATTTATCAAGGGGTTTGTGTTCATGTTTTTTTATGGAGTGTGTGTTTTTTTTTTTTTTTTTTTTTTTTTTTTTTTTTATTTTTCTTGTTGCGTTTTATATCAAATCTTCTATATATACTATTAAAACAAGGTTTTTGCTTAAGTCATCTTCGATTAGGTGGAACCTTTTTATTAAAATACATTCTATGCGAGTCTTATTTTCTCTGCGTTTGAGGATGGCGATGATACTAACTTTTTTTAAAACCACGAATTACCTTGGTTCTTAGCTTCGAGTGATAGGTGGTGCTATTTATTATTTTTCAGTTTCAGATTATGTTGAGATGCAAATGTGTTTGATGTTGCAGCAACCGTTGTGACATCACATTACAAGATTGGACTTCATTCGAGTTCATTTGAATATGTTTAATCAAGTTGTAATATGCACATAAACATTTGATAAAATGTCTCAATCCTTTACAAGATAACTCATTTAAGCATAAATCCTTTGGTTCTATGAATCTTGGTGACACTAGTGTTGGTGTCGCGAGCCCAGTAGCAGGGTTAGATAATCAATTCAGCAGAAACAAATACCACTAGGTGGTTACCGGATATCACTTGGAATCGTGTGATCACTTTCCAAAGTAAACTATTCGACCCTAATGCCTGTGTTACACGAATATCTACTTGGGATAAGACCAAATGCAGTTATGGAATTAGGCACAATTCTATAACCCTTGCGCCAATAAGTGATAATAGTTTTCTGTGTATCTTTCATGCATAATCAGATATCCTATTTATAGGACATTACTCTCAGCAGTTCAAATGGAATTATGAGGATTAATCGGCCCATTAATCACCTCATAACTATCCCCATTATAGCTGTTAGTGGTTACATGACCAATTAAACGTGATCATTAAGCAGTTGTAACTGCCATTTAGCAGTACTTTAACACTAGCAGTACTTTCATACCTCTAGCAGTACTTTCATAGCACTTCAGTGGAAACACTTCCTATCAGTGGAAACACTGCTTATCAGTGGAAACCACAAGCAGTACTTTCCACAAGCAGTACTTTCCACAAGCAGTACTTTCTACTAGTACTACCAATACAAACCACTATAAGAGTCAGGGTGTTCATGGACCTTATGGGTGTACACTCCGTACCTCCTAACCCATTACAAGGTGTGAACTATTCCCACAAGTGCACTAAATTTTCCAACAATCCTCCCCAAATTTAGTTCACTTCCTTTGCATGAAAAATAAACATCAAGCAAAACATGTGCATAAACGAAAATGTCCTGAGGATTGAATTTCCATCTTAGTAAATTACACGTTCAAATATTCGAGAATCAGGGTGTTCTAAGAATTGAACCCTTCAACCCATTTGAATACCTGAAGATAAAATACACACAAGTTTTCAAACACTTATCAGCTCCTGACACTATACAAGCCATGTGTCCATATCCAAATTCATAAATGTTGTAAAAGCTAAAGTCCAAAGCTTCCTGAAGCGGCAAAACTTCAAAATTTACATAGGTGGTTCCTCTTTTGTCATGCTCCTGCCAAGCACTTTTTCAAAGAAAATTAACCATTAAGAAGTAAAGACTTCATCCTCCTTTCAGCAGGTTCTGAGCACAACCTTGGGATGTAGATAAAACATATGCTCCAGTCCACTGAATGTTCAGCTTTCCACATTGAACTCAGCTCCCAAGTTTCCTTAGGAGGGAGTTGGGTGTCCTAGCATTCAGTGACTAAGTTGGACTTAAACCCATCCCTTTAGCAGACTTTATTACCAAGTCTCTAGCCAAACCCTTCGTCAAGTGATCAGCTAAGTTCTGTTGAGATCTAACAAACTCTATAGATACCACCCCATTCATGATAAGCTCACGAATCATGCTATGTCTGACACCTAAGTGTCTAGACTTACCATTGTACATTTGGCTATAAGCCTTAGCCAATGTAGCTGCACTATCACAACGGATAGAAATAGGTGCTATAGGTTTAGGCCACAATGGAAACTCAAGAAGCAAGTTTTTCAACCATTCAGCTTCTTTACCAGTAGCTGCCAAAGCTACAAATTCAGATTCCATTGTTGAACTGGTGATGCAAGTTTGCTTCTTGGATGCCCAAGAAATTGCACCTCCACCAAGTAGGAATACCCAGCCACTGGTAGACGAATTGTCTTCAGTGTTACTGATCCAACTTGCATCAGTGTATCCTTCCAACACTGATGGGCAACCAGTATATGAGAGACTATAATCCATAGTTCTCTTCAAATACTTCAGTACCCTGTGAACTGCTTGCCAGTGATGAGCACTAGGATTACTAGTATACCTGCTCAATTTTCCCACTGCAAAACCAATATCAGGTCTTGTACAAGTCATGGCATACATCAGGCAGCCAATTACCCTAGAATACTCAAGTTGAGATACAGCCTTGCCATTATTAGGCATCAGCTTCTCACAAGTATCCATAGGTGTACTCACAGGAGTACAATCAAAGTAATTGAATTTCTTTAGTATCTTCTCAATATAATGAGACTGAGAGATAGAAATTATACTACTTTCATGTTTAATCCTTATACCAAGGATAACATCAGCCTCCCCCATGTCTTTCATGGAGAACCTTGATGACAAAAATTCCTTTGTCAGGTCAACCTGATTTTGGTCAGTGCCAAAGATCAACATGTCATCAACATATAGACAAATGATGACTCCTTTACCAGATTCATCAAATTTGCTATATACACATTTGTCAGCTTGGTTAAGAACATAACCACTAGACAAAACCACTTCATCAAATTTTTGATGCCATTGCTTAGGTGCCTGCTTCAGTCCATAAAGAGACTTAATCAGTTTACACACCTTGTTTTCATTTCCTGGCATGATGAAGCCCTGAGGTTGGTTCATATAAACCTCCTCTTCCAATTCACCATTCAAGAAAGCTGTTTTCACATCCATCTGATGAATAACCAGATTGTGAATAGATGCCATAGCAATCAGCAGTCTTATGGTACTGATAGGATCCACAGGGGCATAAGTATCAAAATAGTCTATTCCTGACTTTTGTTTAAAGCCCTGAATGACTAGTCTAGCCTTGAACTTTTCAATAGTTCCATCTACCTTCATTTTCCTTTTGAAAATCCATTTGCAACCCAGAGGTTTGCAACCAGGAGGTAGATCAACCAACACCCAAGTGTTGTTGCCCATGATGGAATCCATCTCATCATTGATTGTTGGTGTCGCGAGCCCAGTAGCAGGGTTAGATAATCAATTCAGCAGAAACAAATACCACTAGGTGGTTACCGGATATCACTTGGAATCGTGTGATCACTTTCCAAAGTAAACTATTCGACCCTAATGCCTGGGTTACACGAATATCTACTTGGGATAAGACCAAATGCAGTTATGGAATTAGGCACAATTCTATAACCCTTGCGCTAATAAGTGATAATAGTTTTCTGTGTATCTTTCATGCATAATCAGATATCCTATTTATAGGACATTACTCTCAGCAGTTCAAATGGAATTATGAGGATTAATTGGCCCATTAATCACCTCATAACTATCCCCATTATAGCTGTTAGTGGTTACATGACCAATTAAACGTGGTCATTAAGCAGTTGTAACTGCCATTTAGCAGTACTTTAACACTAGCAGTACTTTCATACCTCTAGCAGTACTTTCATAGCACTTCAGTAGTACTTTCCACAAGCAGTACTTTCCACAAGCAGTACTTTTCACAAGCAGTACTTTCTACTAGTACTACCAATACAAACCACTATAAGAGTCAGGGTGTTCATGGACCTTATGGGTGTACACTCCGTACCTCCTAACCCATTACAAGGTGTGAACTATTCCCACAAGTGCACTAAATTTTCCAACAACTAGAAGGAATACGAACTTATAGGATAGGAGAACTTATTTGAGTGTATACCCATTAAAAGAATTTGGAAAGTAAAAACAGTTTTTTGACAAATTGATTAGATTCAAAGTAACAATTTAATTGAGATTTCAACATTATCTGATCTTATAAAGCTTCTCATTTTCACCCCCTTAAACTGCATTCTGTAGAGTTTTTGGACATCTGAGATGTCGACTTGAGCCCACAAGTTAAATTTTTGATTCACTTATTGAAGAAGTACCATATACTCAATCGCTACTCATTACACGTTTTTTCTGTTCAATCCGGGCCATTTTGTGCTTTTGACATGTGATACCAACCTTTTGTTTCTGATTTCATGTTCTATACCAGCCTTTTATTTCCTACTAATACTAATTTTTGTTCGCAATTAGCTAGGTGAACATAATGTCTAATGCCTGAATTTCATGGAGAAATCATGGAGCTGTCTAAATTTTTAATTAGAAGATGTGTTAATATTCATATTTTGGTTCAGTATTTATGTCCTTTTTTTCTACAGAGTCCTTTATTAAGATAACTTAGGTCCTTTGTAGCTTTTTCAAGTTAAAGATATTTTTTTGAGTCTACCCATTTGACCCATTTTCGTTTTTGCTATTCTTTGGTTTGTTTTACAAGAGTGGGTATACAGTTTCATGTTTAACAACCCATTTCATATTACTTTGAGTTACTTGTTTCCACATTACATTAGTAAGTAGATACAAGACACGTTTTTAGAAATTTAATTTTTCGACCCATTTCAGTTTTATCCATCTTTTTAGGACAATCGATAACTACACCTTTTTTGTTAATTAAACTTCCATTAAGTAGCAACATTGAAACTCCAGTGTTGTACTGTTCATAAAGCTTATTGACAATGTAACTTTGACAATACTCTCAACTTTGAAGTTTCAAATCTCTATGGATTTGAGATGTAATTTAAGCAATTAGTAATTATTGGTCTGCATTAATGTTAGATTTGTAATAAAAGCAACTAACTGGTGATTCTTGGTGGTCTACATTTAATGCTAGATATGTAATTCTCATTGGTTCCAGAAGCAGTCTGTACAACAAATAACCAAGAATAGTACAGATGGCTATTTCTGTTAGCCCTTTTAGTTGTGTTAAGTTCAAATGAAACTTTAGTATAATTATACTTAAGTACTTATATTATAGACATGTTTATGTATTTGTTTATGGGTTGAATTTTAGGCCTGCACATGGGTCAAATCTGTTAACCCAAACAGCCCATGTAATGGCAGTTAGGATGGTAGTTATTTTGACAGTTATTCCCCAAGAGACACAATGGTTGGGAGATTAGTAACTGTCATTATGTGTCGATTAGAAACCTATACATATGTTTTCTAAATCAGAAAACATATGACCACATTTATCAAATCTTAATGCAGTATCTGTTCTTAGTATATCTATTATACCCGTTACTGTTTCATTACTTTTACATCATTTACAAAGTCTCAATCAGAAACATGAAGCACCTATTGAAACCAAAATCAATTGGCCACAAGCCTGTGAACAATTGGTATCAGAGCTACGGCTCTCATCCATGGATAGGCCAACTTCTGGTTTCAAGTCTGGGAGATATCTCCTAAGAGAGACTCCTAAAAGGGTGAATCTATGGAACTCCAAAAGGAAGAAAAACATTATCTCACCAAAAGGAAAGGAGATTTTGGCACAAACTGTGATGGAAAATGAAGTATACAACTCTAAAAAGGAATCTGATGATCTGTTGAAACTAAAGAACAAAGTTAAGAAGATGAAAAGGGACAAGAAGGCCAAGTGCCACATCTGCAAAGAAAAGGGACATGCCTTTTGGGCATGTAAGGATAGAAAGAGGCTTGCAGCCTTGGAATTGCAACAAGAAAAGGAGATTACAGACAAAGTCATTGCAGAAGAGGCCAAATACTCAGAAAGGTCTACCTGATTGCAGACTATGTGTTGAAAGGTACAAACTTGCAAAATTGGAATGACATCTGGTATACTAGTAACTCTTACAAATTTCATATGTGTCCCACTAGAGCCCTATTCAATGAAATAGATTATAAGTTTAAAATGATAGGGAAAGAAGAAAATGAAAAGAAGTTCATTTTTTCTTATGGGATAGGGGATGTTACTGTTAGGACAAATGTTGGAGAAGTGGTGATTAGAAATGTCCAATATACTCCTGAGGTTTCATTTAATATGCTTAGCCTAGAATTGCTTGAAACTCAAGGGTATAAAATAGAGATCTGTGATGATATATGTAGCATTTTTTTATATGTATCATGATGAAGAAATAAGAAAACAGTCACCAGTTTTAGAGAAGGGAAAGGAATAGGTTGCACTTAAAGAAATTGTGAATGAACACAGTCAGTTTTTGGAAGATCAGTTTAAACAGATGGATCCTACAGATGAATGCTCTTTGATTAGGGATTACATTGATGAAGAGTACATTAGTTACAATGGGACACTGTATACATTTAAGGTTAATTCCTTATCAAGGTATCTATCTTTCATGAATTTATTGGCAAAGGATGATCTGTTGTAAAAAAACTGGGAAATCTTCATCAAGAGATTCATAGATTTGGTCAAGTGGTTTTATCTGGTGCATCTTAATTATGAAGCATTGGATACAAAACCACCAGTTGTTAGAGATGTTGAGTTGAACTTGCTATGTTTACACAAGGTTGTTGAGAGTTTGGGTGGGTACTTCTCAGTCACCATAGGTGACAAGTGGGGGGTGATTGCACAGTTGCAAGGATTGGACAAGAATGATGCTAATACAGTTAGAGCTTGTTACAAAAAATTTATTGTACTTATAGTCATATACCATGAAACTACACAAAGTCCTTGGGGTGAAATACAAAGAGAAGTGGGTGAAACCAGTGAAAGAAGAATGGCCAGGGATCCACCATGCCAGAAGGAAGATGCAGTGAAGGATGGAGCATTTGAAGATGGAGCAAACAAGTTTGGTGTCAAGTTGGACAATGAAGATGAAGATGGAGATGAAAGAAGCCAAGACAGCAATGTCTTTGAAGTCATTGTTTGAAGAAAAGCAAGAAGGATCAACTCAGAAAACCTCTTGACCTTAAACAATTAAGGGGGAGAATGTTAGCCCTTTTAGTTGTGTTAAGTTCAAATGAAACTTTAGTATAATTATAGTTAAGTACTTATGTTATAGACATGTTTATGTATTTGTTTATGGGTCGAATTTTAGGCCTGCACATGGGTCAAATCTGTTAACCCAAACAGCTCATGTAATGGCAGTTAGGATGGTAGTTATTTTGACAGTTATTCCCCAAGAGACACAATGGTTGGGAGATTAGAAACTGTCATTATGTGTCGATTAGAAACGTATATATATGTTTTCTAAATCAGAAAACATATAACAAAATTTATCAAATCTTAATGCAGTATCTGTTCTTAGTATATCTATTACACCCGTTACTGTTTCATTACTTTTACATCATTTACAAAGTCTCAATCAGAAACATGAAGCACCTATTGAAACCAAAATCAATTGGCCACAAGCCTGTGAACAATTTTGCCCCATTGTTGGGGTAGGGGAGACTACACTTATCTTGCATTATAAAATATAGCACAACTAGCAACACATTTTGTCTGTCCTCCACATATTCTTTGACTAATAATAACTAATTTCTATGTATAATCATATATAAAAGACTGAAGAAAACTTGGGAGTGGGAAGACTAAACTTATAGTGCATTATAACTTTAATCATGTCATCCAAATAGCACGACTAGCTAACATCAACATTTTCTATCAATCTATCATCCACTAATTCCTTGACTAATACTAATAAATAATTTCTATGAATAATCGTATAACCATCTTTGTGCAAATAGTGCAACTATACAATATTACAGATGTTACAGATCAAAACCAGATGCAACAGTTAACCAACATATAGTATTTGTGGTCGGATTGTTACCTGAGTTAGTGGTGTTGTCTTTCCAAGATGTAAGCAGCTTGACTTGCACCTTCCTTTTATCTCTACCTTGGGAGTGGGAAGACTAGACTTATATTGCATTATAACTTTAAGGGATAATGGTCCAACTACTTTTTGTTAAAGTATAATTGGTTGGTGGAAGAAAAAGAAGCCTACCAAGTTGGACTTTTTGGATAGTTGGAATATCATGGGATTTGGTAGCCTACAATTGAGGTCGGTTGATGAAGGTAAGTGTCAAGATTGATAATATTGTTGGCGCCTACTTTCTTTAGCTCTATATTGATAAAAGTTTTCACATTCTCTATTTGTTGGTTTATCACCACTATAAATAGAGGCATGTGGATGTTCAGTTTTCATCCCATCATTTCCAAATCAAGTGTACAAGTCTTCTTAGTTTGTAAGGTTTTTAGAGAGTTTGTGTAATATTTCCTAATTACAAAAGATTACTCTAATCTTTGTAATTAGAGAAAAGGTGTAACTCCTAATTTCCATTATAGTGAAACGAATCTTTCCTTGCCCGTGGTTTTTACCCTATTGGGGTTTTCTACATAAAATCTGTGTGTCATCTTTATTAGTATTTTCTTATTTTAGTTGCGGTTTTGCTTCAATCCGGTATCGCTTTTCTCAACAAGTGGTATCAAGAGCTAAGGTTGGGTGTGTGTATAATTATTTATTGTATGCTCTGTGGTTGCCACTAAGTGGACCCTCCACATCAAAAGATAAATAAGATTATACTCACTCAAAAGATGTCCGTTACTATTTTCCACAAATAGTAGTTTTGTCGAAAAGAAGATTGTGATTTTAGCTATGGCAACGAAATTTGAAATTGAAAAGTTCAATGGGAATAATTTCTCATTGTGGAAATTAAAGATGAAGGTTATCCTTAGAAAGGATAAATGTTTGGCGGCCATTGGTGAAAGGCCAGCTGAGGTCACGGATGATAGTAAATGGGACGAGATGGATGGAAATTCTATTTCAAATCTTCATCTTGCGTTAGCAGATGGGGTTTTGTCAAGCATAGAGGAGAAGATGACTGCAAAGGATATCTGGGATCATCTTGCACGACTGTATGAGGCAAGATCGCTCCACAACAAAATTTTCCTTAAGAGTAAACTTTATGCTCTTCGCATGGCGGAATCTACTACGGTGACCGAGCACATTAATAGTCTGAATACTCTATTTTCTCAGCTCACGTCTTTGAGTTGTAAAATAGAGCCACAGGAACGTGCTGAAATTCTACTTCAAAGTTTACCTGACTCATATGACCAACTTATAATCAACCTAACCAGTAACGTTCTTTCTGACTATCTAGTCTTCGATGATGTTGCAGCCGCTATTCTTGAAGAAGAAAATAGGCGTAACAATAGGGAAGACAGACAGACCAGTTCAAGACAGGTGGAGGCTTTGGTGGTAACGAGAGGAAGGTCAATGGAACGTGGCCCCAATGGGAGTCACAATCATGGTAAATCTAGAACAGGAAGGAAGAAGAATTTTAAATGCTACAAATGTGGCAAGCCAGGTCACTTTAAGAAAGATTGTCGGGGTTTAAGTACCTCTAATCCTCAGGGAAATGTCGCTAGCACTTCAGAAGATGGTAACGCTCTGTGTTGTGAAGCAGCGGTTGCAAATGAAGGCAGGAAAAGATTTTCAGATGTATGGTTGTTCGACACGGGAGCTACTTTTCATATGACCGCAAGAAGAGAATGGTTTCATCAATATAAACCTATCTCTGGAGGCGGATCTGTGTATAGTTGCAATGATCATGAACTAAAGACCATTGGAATTGGAAATATCATGGTGAAGGTTCATGATGGTACAGTACATACTATTCGGGATGTGCGACACGTGGAGGGCCTGAAAAAGAATCTATTGTCTTTAGGACAATTGGATGATCTTGGTTGTAAGGTTGAAATACAAAACAAGATCATGAAAATTATAAAAGGCGCTTGTACTTATGAAAGGTGAAAAAGTGGTTGCAAACTTATACGAACTGAAGGGAGAGATAATGGAGGAGGCAGAAGCATATGTTGCTTCACATAGTCCAAGTCATAGAGTTGCAGTAATATGGCATCAGAAGCTTGGACATATGTCGGAACAAGGAATGAAGATTCTTGTGGAAAGGAAGCTAATTCCTGGCCTCACAAAGGTTTCTTTACCTTTCTGTGAGCTTTGTGTTATCAACAAGCATCATCGCCTTAAATTCAAGACATCAAATTCTAGAAGTGTTTATGTTCTAGAATTGGTTCACTCTGATGTGTGGCAAGCACCGGTTCAGTCCCTGAGAGGAGCAAGGTATTTTGTATCTTTCATTGATGATTATTCCAGGAGATGTTGGGTGTACCCAATCAAGAAGAAGTCGGATGTGTTTGAAGTTTTCAAGGTTTACAAAGCGCGGGTGGAACTTGATTCTGGAAAGAAGATCAAGTGCTTGAGGACAGATAATGGAGGCTAATATAAAGGTGATGAATTTGATACTTTTTGCAGGCAAGAAGGTATCAAAAGGCAGTTCACGACGGCATACACTCCTCAACAGAATGGAGTGGCAGAGCGGATGAACAGAACCTCGTTAGAAAGAGCAAGAGCAATGTTGGCAACTGCAAGCTTGGAAAAATCGTTCTGGGCAGAAGCAGTCAATATCGCCTGCTATGTGATAAATCGTCACCTTCAACTGCAGTTGAGTTGAAGACACCGATGGAGATGTGGATGGGAAAGCCAGTCAACTATTCGGACCTTCATATATTCGGAAGTCCTGTGTACGTGATGTACAATACCCAAGAAACTACGAAGCTGGATCCAAAATCCAGAAAGTGTTTGTTCTTGGGGTATGCTGACGGAGTAAAGGGGTATCGCTTGTGGGACCCCACTGCCCACAAAGTAGTCGTCAGTAGAGATGTTGTCTTTACGAAAGACAAAATTCAAGAGAATGAAGAAGGTGATAGCACTACAAGAGAAACTACATCAATACAGATCGAAAAGCAAATTCAGTCAAGTGATTCTTCTGAAGCCGTACCATAGCACGAGGTGAATGAGACAATCGAGTCTCAAGCTCCAGTGACTCGTACTCTTAATCCTGAAAGAAAACGTCCGGTATGGCACTCGGATTATGTTATGGAGAGCAATGTTGCATACTGTCTTCTTACAGAGGAAGGAGAGCCATCAACTCTTCAAGAAGCACTAAATAATTCAGATGTGTCATTCTGGATGGCAGCAATGCAAGAAGAGATTGATGCTCTTCATAAGAATAAAACATGGGAACTGATGCCACTACCAGCGGGTAGAAAACCCATTGGAAACAAATGGGTGTACAAGATCAAGAGGAACGTTGATGACCAAGTGGAGAGGTATCGTGCAAGATTAGTAGTTAAAGGATATGCTCAGAAAGAGGGAGTCGACTTCAGCGAAATATTTTCCCTTGTGGTTCGAATGACAACTTTTCGAGTGGTTCTGGCAATGTGTGCTACATATGATTACATCTAGAGCAACTAGATGCGAAAACTGCATTTCTTCATGGAAATCTTGAGGAAGAAATTTACATGCTCCAACCTGAAGGTTTTAAACAAGAAGGAAAAGAGAACTTGGTTTGCAGGTTAAACAAATCTCTGTACGGGTTAAAGCAGGCGCCGCGGTGTTGGTACAAGAGATTTGATTCTTTCATCATTAGCCTTGGATATAACAGACTACACGCACACCCTTGTGCATATTTCAAGAGGTTTGGAGACAATGATTTTGTCATTTTGCTGTTATATGTTGACGACATGTTGGTTGCAGGCCCCAACAAAGATCGTATCAGTAAACTGAAGGCACAACTCGCTAGGGAATTTGAGATGAAAGACTTGGGACCAGCAAACAAGATTCTAGGGATGCAAATTTACCGAGATAGAGTTAGTAGGAAAATTTTGCTTTCACAAAAGAGTTACTTGAAGAAAATCTTGCAATGGTTCAACATGCAAGATTGTAAGCCAATATCAACCCCGTTTCCTACTAATGTCAAATTATCCTCCAAGATGAGTCCTAGCAGTGAAGAAGAGAGGATGGAGATGTCTCGAGTACCGTATGCATCAGCAGTGGGAAGTTTAATGTTCGCGATGATTTGTACAAGACCAGACATTGCACATGCA
The DNA here is from genome assembly GCA_019973895.1 of Chrysanthemum seticuspe. Taxonomy (NCBI): domain Eukaryota; kingdom Viridiplantae; phylum Streptophyta; class Magnoliopsida; order Asterales; family Asteraceae; genus Chrysanthemum; species Chrysanthemum seticuspe. The sequence goes on from BPTQ01000009.1 coordinate 13,656,209, forward strand.
GTGGGAGTAGTGATTCGGTACATGGTGGAACCTGGTAGAGAGCATTGGGAAGCTGTGAAGAGGATCCTTAAGGAACCTCAGATGTTGCATTATGTTATGGGGATTCGGGTTTAACTGTCAAGGGATATGTTGATTCTGATTATGCAGGTGATCTTGACGGAAGTAAATCAACCCCCGGGTATGTGTTTACACTTTCGGGTGGAACAGTAAGCTGGGTTTCAAAACTGCAGTCAGTTGTCGCTATGTCAACTACAAAAGCAGAATATGTTGCAGCTGCTCAAGCCAGCATTATGGTTGAAGATGTTGTTGGAAGAGCTCGGGCACGAACAAGAGAAAATTACTCTATTTTGTGATAACCAGAGTGCCTTGTATCTTGCAAGGAATCCAGCATTTCATTCAAAGACAAAGCATATACGAGTTCAGTATCACTTCGTTCGTGAGAAAGTGGAAGAAGGAACCATGGATATGCAGAAAATTCATACTGATGATAACGTGGCAGATTATCTGACGAAAGCAATCAACTGTGACAAGTTTATATGGTGCCGATCCTCATGCGGCCTAGCGGAAACGTAAGCAACATGAAAGTGCAAGGAAGGATAATGGTGTGAAGATTGATTTAGCTTCAATCGGATCTTCAAGTGGGAGATTGTTAAAGTATAATTGGTTGGTGGAAGAAAAAGAAGCCTACCATGTTGGACTTTTTGGATAGTTGGAATATCATAGGATTTGGTAGCCTACAATTGAGGTCGGTTGATGAAGGTAAATGTCAAGATTGATAATATTGTTGGCGCCTACTTTCTTTAGCAGTATATTGATAAAAGTTTTCACATTCTCTATTTCTTGGTTTATCACCACTATAAATAGAGGCATGTGGTTGTTCAGTTTTCATCCCATCATAATAGTGAAACGAATCTTTCCTTGCCCGTGGTTTTTACCCTATTGGGGTTTTCCACGTAAAATCCGTGTGTCATCTTTATTACAGTAGTATTTTCTTATTTTAGTTGCGGTTTTGCTTCAATCCGGTATCGCTTTTCTCAACACTTTTAGGATGCAACTTGTAAACATTCAATCATGCATTTTGGTGCAGAATTTCTATACTAGAAGCAAGACGCTGAGATGGCTTTTTTCTCTCGACCTGTGATGATGAACTGATGATGATCCACAAATCAGAAAAGCATATAACTATGATAGAGCCATAACGTTTTGTGCACATTACACATACCAGATAAAATGACGAGCTGTTCCGCAGCAGATGCTGACCTTGAAGCTCTAACTGGTCCACATGGATATATTCTGGGTGGTGAAGGGGCCGGATATTGAGCCAGCGAGAATCACCAAAAGCAGTCAGTACATATGGCTATTTCAACCCATTTTACTTATGAGTGGTAAATAAAAAAGTGACTTGGAGAAGAAAACGGTGCCCAGTACATAGAACCTCCCAAATCAAATACTAGTAATTTTAATGATACCAGATATATTGAAGTTTTGTACTCATAATTAACATACTGACTAGTTATTAACAGAGAGTACCAAAAAAAATTATATAACTTTTTTTCTTTATTTTACAGAGCTGCAACAAGCCCATTGGAGCTGTTTTTCTGGCTACATCGACCAGTATAAAACGGTTCAGTTTAGGTTATGTTAAAAAGATATAAACATATCTTAAAAAACAGGTTCAACATGTTGGCTCTGGTCTTTAAAATTCATAACTTAAAAAATTCAGGTCCTACATGTCGGTTCGGGCTATGTAAAAAAGATATAAAAAATTAAAAATAGCTTAAAACGGGGGTCATTTCATTAAAAAAGTAAATATGGCACATTAATCATTTTGTAATACTTGATGACAAAAACTTTCAGAATACCCAAACGGTACATACCATGCATCATCATGTTTCTCTTTTCTATTCTATGACGAGATGATGGGTCACGATCATCCTAAAACTTATATCCAAGTATGAAAATAACATTAGAAGTCGAAAATAAACATTTATATAATAATAATGCACTGAATGCAACTATATTGTTTGGTTTCAACCTTAAACACTTAAACGTACATAATAACTCTCCTTTCAAACTAACACATCCTAAATCTATGTTTTTCATAAAAAAGGAAGACAATTCTTTTACTTGATTGAAGCCTTCAAGTGAGATTTTGCAAATTTTAAGACCGGGCCTAATGGAGGCATCCACCACCCGTGGTGAGCCTCTACACCACGTCATCCGTCACTACGACCTCTCATCCACCGCATACAAATGTGCCTTTTAGGGTTGGTTCGGTAGTGCAGACCACCTAACGTGGTGCACTAACTTTTTTTTAATGTGTGTAGTGTATATCGTAGGATATATATGTTACGTAAAGTGAGATATTTTTATGTATTTAGTTGAGTGATTACCACTACGGCTGTTAGGAGATGGTTTAAACTGATGTGCCGCTGAGGTGGACATGGTGAAAATGTGACCATTAGATACAAGTCATACAACCTAAGATTAAGATATAAGTAAATAGGCGTTAAAAAAAACCGAAAAATCTAACTTACAAAATATAAGACGAAGTCTAATTAGCTTGTTAGCAACAAACAAACATTAAAATAAACACTTGGTTTTTTAATAGAACTTCGATAGGCGAGAGGCGTAAGCACCGCTAGCTGTGAAGAGATCTCGTACTAAATGAACGGACTTTCACTTTCCATAACCAAAATGAAAAAAAGTCAACCTATTCATGCAATTGCGGTTAGTCTCGGTTTATTGTACTTTTGACCATTTCAAATTACAAAGTATTTTCTTATAAAAGAAAACTACTTAAACATGTTTTTTTAAAACTTTTTGTGTCTAAAATTAACAATTCATTAAATCATTTTGAAAAAAAAAAAAAAAAAAAAAAAAGGTTGTGTGTAGAACATAAGAACGCAACTATAACCGTTTGCTACTAAAAAATCTCATTATTATGCATGAGTACTCGTTTAAGCATTGTCAAATAAGCTGGAAAATATGGGCGTATGAGATATAAGCATAGTCAAATAAGCTCATAAGCCAAAAAATAAGCTTAAACAAACATCCCCTTATTTAGCCCCAATTTAGTTTCTATTTGTTTGAGCTCCAAAATACACCCAAGAGCTTTACGTTTTTCTAAAGCCTTTAAATAGTTGTGCATAAAATTTGTTTTCTTTTGACTTTAGATAGGGACCCATAAATATAATTTTTATGAGATGGCACTTACTCCTTAGACGTATATATTCTTGCATGTCACAATAAAGTATGGAATTGTATTATGTGGTATTAATTTGTGGTCGTGGAGAAGACGACTAGACCTGTCCTAGCTGTGGGAATGTCAAATTTTATTTTCGGAAAACTTGCAATATGCGCAACTGTACACAGCTAAGACCAGCTGATCATAACACAATAAGTTACACATATCGCAGTAGCTATCATTTTTTGGTTTTAAGAAATTAGGCGTTTATTAATTAGTCTTTTAACGAAATGTTTGTTTTACAGAAACCTGCTCCAAGGCAAATGCCGACCCCACAAGGCTACTCCTCGTCTTCTCCTTATGCTGGTTCCGGTGCACCCTCTTCAATGTATATGGGTGTAACACCTTATGCTGCATCTCCGTTTAATGGAACATCTGTGCCTCCTTATGATGGTCCCGCTTGTCATTAAACTACAACAGCCGTCTGCCTGGAGGGAACCCTTATCGTCCTGTCCTTTGCAAAACTCTGCCACACCTGCTTATTCAGGTGGGCCCATGATAGGAACTGGTATGTGTTTTTATTTGGGTGATTTTGGCCTTTTTATTGTTTACCGTGTGTTGTTTAGAAGTTATGGTATTCTGATACTTATTTTTTTCAATAATCTTATTCGGGTTGTTTGGGTCAACCCGGATGCTAAATAGGGTTGGGTATCGGGCAAGACATTTTTGGCTAACTCAGGGTTTTTTTTTTTTTTTTTTAATATGGTTTTTTTTTTTTTTTAAATTATCTATCTAAATTAGAACAAATAGGCAATTTTATGACCATTTAACTCATATTCGGGTTGGCCCAAACCCGAATAGCACCGACCCGAGTGGACCCGAACCCAACTAACCCGAGTTCAAATAGGGTCGGGTTCGGGTATGTTATTTTTAGCCTCGACCCGGTTTGACCCGACCCGGGTAACACCGCTACCTGCTACTATGTGACATCTTACTGAAACTGGAATTACATCTTTTTTGCATTGTGTTGTTTGGTTTACCTCAGCTGATGGAACAATTCGGTTTGCGGTTGCCCATTGCACAGGCTGCTATGGTATGTCTGAATTTTGTTATATCACAACTGAGTAAGTACTTCATGTATATATATTTGGTTACTTGTTTGTGACGTTTGAGTCTGAATCTTATATATGTATCGTATTTTGTTTCGGAAGCAGATTTGCCAGAAGGGAGCTGGAAGTGTGACAAATGCAACAACATAAACTATTAGAATCCCAGAATTCCCCTACAGAAGAAGAAAACAATGATCAGGTCTGTATTGTTTTTGTCGAATGTTTTATTAGGTTATGTTTTTGCATGCTTACAGTCCCTATGAATGTAAAGCAGAAATTCTTGTTGGGGTTTAGCTTCCCAGCAGCAGGGTGAAGACAATCAATGACTGTTCAGCAGAAACAACAAATTGTCAGCAGTAACATATACCACTTCAGTGGTTACCGGATATCACTTGGAATCGTGTGATCACTTTCCAAAGTAAACTATTCGACCCTAATGCCTGGGTATCACGAATATCTACTTGGGATAAGACCAAATGCAGTTAGAGAATTAGGCACAATTCTATAACCCTTTCGCTAATAAGTGTTTACGTTTTCTGTGTGTTTCATGCATGTTCAGATCTCCTATATATAGGAGGTTACTCTTGAGCTATTCCAATGGAATTATGAGTATTAATCGGCCCATTAATAGCCTCATAATTGTCCCCATTATAGCCGTTAGTGGTTACATGACCAATTAAACGTGGTCATAAAGAAGTTGTAACTGCCATTTAGCAGTACTTTCCATAAGCAGTACTTTCCACTAGCAGTACTTTCACTTACAGTGGAAATACTGCCTATCAGTGGAAACACTGCTTATCAGTACTTTCATAGCATCAGTACTTTCACAGTGCTATCAGTGGAAACACTGCCTATCAGTGGAAACACTGCTTATCAGTGGAAACCACAAGCAGTACTTTCCACAAGCAGTACTTTCACCAAGCAGTACTTTCACCAAGCAGTACTTTCACCAGTACTACCAATACAAACCACTATAAGAGTCAGGGTGTTCATGGACCTTATGGGTGTATACTCCGTACCTCCTAACCCATTACAAGGTGTGAACTAATCCCACAAGTGCACTAAATTTTCCAACAATTCTTTCTAGTCAATTTATTTCTTTACCGATTAAGTTTCTCGTTTGTTTATAATCGTGCTTTGACTTATGCTATAATGAAGCACATGGTTATCCGTCTATTTTTTATTAATATGTGTTTATGTATCTACTGTTCCAGTGAGTACTAGGACATGTTTAAGAAGTTCCAGAGTTGTCCAGCTGTTGCTCAGTATGGGTCTGAAAGTCAGTCATGTCGTCGTCGTCTTCGTCTTCCTGTTGCTGCGGTTATCGAGTTACCTTGATTTGTGATTTGTGTTGTCATATTGTAGCATATAAAAATCGCGGTGTGTGGTCTTTAAGAGATTTTTGACATTTACATGCATGTGTCACCCAGTGAGTTGCTGGGCTAAGTCTTTTTATAAGGTGCTGTACCTTTTTAACTGTGTGTCGTCTTATTTATTAGATACTTATCATTGAGTTGCATGAACAAATAGGATTGTATTAATATGATTTGAAGTCAATTGCCTATCTTAAATAGGTGTCTTTTGTTTGTGTGTGCTTGTTGGACCAGGATGAGATCCTGCAACGGTTGACTAGTCTTGAATTCATCAGCAGTCCCCATTTACGGTTTCTACTTTTTTACTTGGCAGTCTTTTTAAATAGATTGGAGTACTCTCTCCCAAGTCAGCGACTTTCTTTTTGCTACTTATTGACTAATGCTGATACTATGAGAGCAAATCCATTTGGTTCAGTGCCTATTTGTTTTGGTATAGTCCAGTGAACCATGCTCATTTAAGCCATTCACGAGTCTTTAACGATTAGTCTAAAGTTTGTGGTAAATTCATGGCTTGGTCTTGTTTCGGAATAGATTACAGTCCTTTACACCCAAAACGCTTGAACGAATGAATCTGGTTGTATACGAATGAATCTTTTCCTATATTTGCAACATTTTACACTATAACAACAAAAAAAATGAAGTGGAAAAATGGATGGTAGAAATATTTATGGTAAGAAACCAAAACAAACTGATAATATTACTCACAATGATGAACCTACAGTAATGAATCCACATACACCATATTCTTGAGTGTCCAGTTTCAACCACTACTAAAAGTGATACTGTTTTGACCCGTTACGAAACCCATCCATGTTTCCATGCATTATGTTGTACAAACCTTTTCGGTTCACGATATCAGTTTTTTCTCATACGTCATATAATTTGCATGAACTCGAATTACCTTTTTATACAAACCATCAGGGATGGCCCCACATGAGAGCCGGGTGTGGCACGGGCCACACCCCATTTTAAGTCACGAAGTGTAAATTTTTAATAAAATGTGTCATTTTTTGGCACGTGCAACCCCCCAATTTTTCGGATAAATTCTTCATCGGGCAACTTTAGTACTCATAATCATAAAAGAAAAAAGTTGTGCAACACCCTCCGAAAAATTCTTGGTCCGTCACTGCAAACGATTAAGTTATTGCACAAAGAAATTTAATCTTCCAGTCTCTTTTGCGCCCAGTTGGGCCAAATGAAGCAATATTTCAAACTATAGGACAGTCCAGATTCAACATATGAATTATTCTCAGCTTATTCCAAAAACCAAAACATTACTTTTGCCACCCTTACGAAAATGTTCTTGTTTTGACCCGTTACACAAGCGCTAGACCCGCTCATTTTCCCACCCTTACGAACATTTATTCAAAGAGCAGCCCTACCATCCAAGATGTTGCAACATAAAGCTGAGGTCCGGTGCATATGGCACGGCATCCGGTTCCTAATACTTATGTATCATGATCCCTTTACGTTTTGCAGCGTTATGGAAGTAACTGAGCATATCGCTTTTCTGATGACGTTCCAATTCGACCCACATGATGTCAGCCGGATCATGAGCTTTTTCAAGATGTCGAGTAACTGATAACTCACATCCCGAGCCTTTCGTAGAGCTTTCACTTGTTCCAATATCCCATCAGTTGATACATGTAGTTAAGAATGTTAAGTTTAGGTAAGGTGGCGGGTCCATGAACTCGAAATCAAGTAAATTTTCGATTTTTCACTACTTCAGAAGCAAAAGAACGTTCCTCAGATTCACCCTCCAGATTTCTGGGATGGGGTTGTCGAAGCATTTCTTTTTTGTAAGCGTTTTCGGTAAAAAGACGGTAACAGGTACCGGGCCTAATAGTAAACAAACTACAAGACCTAAATTTAGCGAAGTTAGTGTAATCTGACTACAACTATCAACAATATTCACTATGCAGATACACTAAGATGTCAAGGGTCAGATCTATTTGAACTTTGTTTATAAAAACATTTTAACCCGAAAGACCTAACGAACTTTGCCCCCATGAAAGGATCCAGTGATGTAACCAATAGACTTTCTCATTCAAAAAGACACACTTGATCATAAACATGGTTGATACATATGATAAGTCATCAGGAATATAATGTAAATGCACCCTTACGTCTCTTACAGTACTTATGCAACAAGAAAATTAAAACACACTTACAAACATGTTTGACAAAGTAACGTTTATATAACTACGACATGCACTCCTCCTTGCTGTACTTACTTTCAAATTTCACAAAGAAAGCTTGGTACTAGACCTGAAAGCGTTCAAAAATAAAACCAAGTTAGTGATTGTTTATTAACAAACTCATTTAAAATCATATTCTGCAAGAGGATAGAACAGAGTACCTTATATATTTTGAAGCACGTCGAGAATACGCTGCAACTCATTGACAACAATTTCTATTTTCATCCGTTGTGGTGGTGAATCCACAGAGCACGATACTCCAATCTTGATAATTGCAACCAAACATTCTTCCACTTTCTTTGCATTTGCTTCCGTACTTTGCAACACAATTGCATCATCATCAATAACATCGATTACATGATTGTTGGCAAATTGTCTGACCGAGCAGATGGAAGACAAAACAGTTTCCAAGCTTATGGAAGTTTACAATTCTAGTCTAATTAGGACTCCTTATTTGTTAAGGACTATCTTGCTTTATTAGAATTGTAGTAGGATTAGAAAGCAAATTCTAACACCTATATATACAAACCGAGCTGTGGTTTGTCATTAGTGCATTCAATATCAGTTTTTGTAAGCAAGTAATTTTCTGATTAATTGGAGAGCTTATTCCAAGTATCTGGTTATCGTTTTTGTCTTTCTGCTTGTGAACTACGATCAGTTGTGGGTCTTGAATTGGTATCAAGAGCCAGGTTATTCAACAAGAGTAGTCGATCACAAGGGTTCCAAGCAGAAGTCGATCACAAGGGTTCCAAGAGTAGTCGATCACAAGGGTTCCAAGCAGAAGTCGATCACAAGGGTTCCAAGAGTAGTCGATCTCTGAAGGGTTTCCAAGCAGAAGTCGATCACAAGGGTTCCAAGAGTAGTCGATCACAAGGGTTCCAAGCAGAAGTCGATCACAAGGGTTCCAAGAGTAGTCGATCTCTGAAGGGTTTCCAAAAGTCGACTAAAGGGTTCCAAAGTCGATAAAGTTTCAAACTTTACACTTGGTTTACTTAGGCAAGAAGTAAAACAAGCGTGTTCTAGGGCTGGAAGTCAATCCAACTACACCGGTAACTTACAAAAGGCGTTCAAGAAGGATGGTGCAAGGCGAGTCGAGTCAACCACCTATTGAACATTCTAAAACGGCTCTTCAATGTCCAATGTTAACAAGCACGAACTATAACATATGGGCAATAAGAGTTAAAGCGGTATTCCGAGTCCATGGAATACTCGATGCACTGGAACCAGGGGAAGGAACACAAGTTGTTGCTAAGCAAGATCACATGGCAGTTGCGTTACTTTTCCAGGCGATTCCAGAAGAACTTGTTTTTCAAGTTTCACAATTCAACACAGCCAAAGAAATCTGGGGAGCTTTAAAGACCAGGTATGTGGGTGTTGATCGGGTTCGAGACGCAAGGTTGCAAACCTTGGAGACGGAATTCGAATCTTTAAAGATGAAAGCCAACGAATCAATCGATGACTTTGCGGCTAGGTTGGGCAAAATTGTAACAGAAGTAAATAGCTTGGGAACAATTTATGAAGACAAGAAACTTGTTAAGAAGCTACTTGCATCCGTTCCGGATAGGTATGTTGCAATTGTTGCCTCAATAGAACAATTTGCTGACTTGAATACTATGTCTTTTCAAGAAGCAATTGGAAGGTTGAAAGCTTTTGAAGGAAGAATGAAGGGTGTTGACACCACTTCTGAATATCAAGGCAAGTTGATGTTCGGAAGGGCTGAAAGATATGATAAGAAAGGTCGAGGAAGGAATTCCTCTGGTGGCAACGGTAAAGGTCAAAACTTTTCTTCTCAAAACAAATCTCGAGGTAGTGGTCAAGCTAATAACCGCAACCGTGGAAACCAAAACAACTCCGGGAGCAATACGGATCAAAAGAAGAACAAAAGTCGAGACCTTTCAAAGATTCAATGCTTCAGATGTGATGAATATGGTCACTTTGCTTCTAACTGCCCTGAACGACGTGAACAGAAGCAAAAGCATGAATCAAACCTTTTGAAAACGGAGGATGATGATGACCCGACACTTTTTATGATGAAAAGCGTTCAAGAAGTAGTTTTCTTGAATGAAGAAAAGATTATCCCAAACCAATTGAATACTAAGCCAAACGAGGAAGACACTTGGTATTTGGATAATGGAGCAAGTAATCACATGACGGGGATCCGAGAATACTTTTCGGAGTTGAATGAGAATATCTCCGGCAGAGTGAAGTTTGGTGATAACTCCTACATCGAGATAAAAGGGAAGGGTTCGATAATCATTGAAGGGAAAACGGGTGAGCAACGGTTAATCACTGGAGTCTATTACCTACCCGAGCTAAAGAGCAACATAATTAGTCTTGGGCAAGCTACCGAAGGCGGATGTGACATTCGTATGAAAGGTAACCTTCTTACTATGCGGGACTCAGATGGCAAGCTTCTGATGAAGGTTCCTAGAACAAGTAATAGACTTTACAAGATTAAGCTCCAAGTTGGAAGTCCGGTGTGTCTCAAAGCAAAACTGTAGACATCCCCAATACTTGTCATCTCGCTTCCGAGACCATACTCTGTGAATTAAAAACAGTTAGTTAATTTACAAACTGTAATTTGTAAGTAAATATAAGCATCATGGAATACTACCTGGAGGCGCATAACCAATTGTTCCTTTAACCCCGGTTGAGCTGTTTTGGTTTAAGTTTGTACCAAGTAGGCGAGCTAAACCAAAGTCTCCAACATGAGCCACCATATCATCATCAAGTAGAATGTTACTAGGCTTCAAGTCACCATGAACAATAGTGGTTTGGCAGCGGTTGTGAAGATAATGAAGTGCGGTGGCAACATCACTGAGAATGTTTATTCGTTGAAGAAGGTTCAGTTTCGATGTATTTGCACTTGAATGAAGCCAGCTGTGTACACTTCCATTGGGCATAAGCTCGTAAACCAGAGCTTTAAAATCATTGCCTTGGAAATCAGTACTTGAACATGAAGTTATTATCTTCAACAGATTACGGTGTCGAATATTCTGCCATGCTTCACATTCTGCTAGAAAACTTCTGTGAGCTCCTTTATTTTGAAGATGCAAAACTTTGACTGCAACAGGTTTATTATGATTAGAATCGAGGATTCCTTTGTAAACCGAACTAAACCCACCCTCCCCAATCAAATTTGCTGCAGAGAAGTCATCAGTAGCCTTGAGAAGTTGATGGTATGAAACTTCCATGAACCGTTCAATCCCTGATGATTGAGATGGTTGACTGTTGCGTTTCTTCTTACACAAAAGATACACAAAACATAATACGACGAGCAACATGACTGCAATCACGATGACTAATATGAAGAAAGGAAACTTTTTTTTCTTACTACCCGTCTCCTTGCATTTGGGTAACTTAAGTGTAACCAAACCACCACAAAGCTTATCGTTCCCCAAAACTGAAAATGCACTTGTATTGGCAAACACTCCTACAGTCGGTACTTCACCCTCAAAATCATTAAAGGATAGGTTCAAATACTCTAATGAATTCCATTTGCCTAAGAATTGAGGAATTTTACCAGATAAATTATTTTGAGAAATGTCGAGTGCCCCCAATCCTCCCAAGGAACTGAATGAAGATGGTATTATGCCTTGAAATTGGTTGCCACTAAGGTATAACTTTGTAAGGCTAACACACTCACCAAGGCTACTAGTAATGGGGCCTGATAAATTATTATAAGATAAATAGAGCTCGCTCAACTTATTGAGGTTTTTAATCTCAGATGGAATGGAACCAGACAAGCGGTTTTGAGAAAGATCTAAAAAATAATTTAGTGATGGAAGTTGAAGAAGTTGCTTGGGTATGTTACCAGTGAGTCTATTGTCTGCTAGGTTTAACCCATTAAGTTGTTTACAATTCCCAAGGCTTGATGGAACATGACCTTCTAATTTGTTGTAATCTAAGTTAAGTAGTGTCAACAGTGATAAGTTCCCAATAGCATCAGGGATAGGCCCTGAAAATTGATTGCTATATAGATCAAGAACTTGTAGCTTTTGTAGCTTACCAACGCTAGTGGGAATTCTTCCTTTGAATCTATTATTTCCTAAAAATAAAGTGGTCAAGCCAACTAGACTACCTATACTTGATGGGAGGCTTCCAAATAATTTATTGTCTTCTAAATCTAGATAGCTGAGTTGATGAGAGAGATTACCTATTGACCTAGGAAGCACTCCTATAAGGTTGCTATTAGAAAGTACCAACTCTAATAATCTGGTGCAGTTTTTCAAAGAATCAAAAAACCTCATGTCATCAGCTTCTCCGCGTACATGGAAGTTATTATTCTGTAATCTAATTATTTTAATATCTGTTAGTTTTGAAAAGTCGATAGTCAACTTGCCACTAAAATTGTTGGCATACATTTCAAGATACCATAATTTAGAACAATTAGAAAGAGAAGGTGGAAGAACTCCTGTCAGTTTGTTATCCCGTAACTGAAGGAGCTCAAGATTTGGGAGCTGATTACCAATTTCTGGAGGAAGACTACCAGTGAGGTGATTACCAGCTAAGGAAAAATTAACTAGGAGTGAGAGGTTGAAAATGGAATGAGGGATGCTTCCATATAAGTTGCACTCACCGGACACAAATGTGGTCAAGCTTTTCCAAAGACCTAAGGTATCTGGAATTCTCCCACTCAATGGGTTCCCGGCAGCAGAGAACACTTCCATTGATGTAATATTCCCCAAGAAAGATGGGATTCCACCTGTTAACTTATTGTCCTCAATTACAAGACTAACAAGTTTCGAGAGTAAACTCATCTCCTTAGGTATGCTTCCAACTAGCTTATTTCGACCGAGCCAAAGGATTTCGAGGTTAGAACAACCAGACAAGTTCGTTGAAATGACTCCACTGAATTCGTTTATATTAAGATTAAGACGACGTAGCCTGGATAGACGACCAAGTTCATGAGGAATGGTTCCTTGAAAGCCGTTGTTTGCGAGAGAAATCTCACGGAGGAAGCTGAGGTTTCCTACATGAGGAGATAATGAGCCTTCTAAGCCTTTCGAAATAAGTCGTAAAGCAGTCACTCGTTTGTGCCACTTTCCACATGAAATACCACTCCAGTCACAGAAATGAAAGGAATGGTTCCACGAGGTTAGAAATTTGTTTGGATCTTGGGTGATCTTTGACTTAAATGACAGCAGTGCGTGATAATCAGTCTCATTACCAGCATAGGAAGCAGAGACGGCGGCAGAAGTAAGATACATAATCGCGAGACCATAAAAGAGAATTGATATATGAGAAGAAGATGATAAGTGACTTACTGCTTGTGGAGACTTCATTTTTGGAAATTTACTTAAAATCATATGAATAAGTATTGGCTTTTTTTTCAGAATATACCAGCTAGACAAAATTTTGTATAATCAGTGAAAACATTTAAGAATATTTATAACACTAATTATGCAGCCTATGGTCCACACACTCCATCTCAGCTTGACCAAGAAAATTTGACTTTTAACAACTATTTTCCATGTATAATTATTCACACGGGACTTTTAAGATGACTTGCGGATATGGAAGACTACACTTATATTGCATATATCGTAGACAAGTAACTAACGAGTGTCATTCGTAGCCGCACTTTGTTGCGTACTTCTAATGTTGTAAACGTAATTGCGAAGGAGCCAATTTATATTCAAAGAGTTTTCGGTAAGTGGCTAAATTATATGCTTGATCTCAACTCTGTTGTCGGAATAAAACTTTTACTAACAATGAGAAAATGATATAGCACAAACTAATTTCAAACTGATGTTTAATTTAAGACCCGGTTACCATATAAATTAAGGATGCATACACTAACTTCCAAAGTCAGTTGTTAGTTACAAATTTTTGGTTATCGATACAACTCACAAATCCAAACAATAAATGAAATTATAAACATTAACTTAATTACATATCAATGTTTGATCGGATTTGGTCAAAATATTAACTTCACAAATACCAGTCAACAATCAAAGTTTAACAACCTCATTTGACTTTCTATACAATTATAAACACTAACTTAATTACATATCAATGTCAAAGATTTTCTCAAGAGCGATAAGGACAACAGCAATCGGTTTGTGTTCAAATGGTCTAGATGGGTAACAAAGAAGTGTAATATTCTAATGTGAAGATTGGGACTAAATCGGTTGCCTACCATGGATTTACTAAATGCTCGCAACTGCGCTTTTGACTCATTGGAGTGCGGACTGTGTAGAAAGGAAGACGAGATGGCGGATCATCTGTTTTGCTCGTGTGAAGTTACAATGGAAATCTGGAACAGGGTGGGCCAATGGTGTAAACTGACGCCCTTGTTCTTATTCTCTTGTATGGATATTTTTAACTTACACAAAGGGGTTGGGCTTGATAGGAAGAGGCGAGAAGTGCTGAAAGGAATTATCTTTACTACATGTTGGTGCATATGGAATGCGAGAAACAAGAACGGTTTGAAAATACTAGAATCGATAGCCAAAAGATCCTTCAAGACATCAAATCCCTTAATTTTTTATGGTATAAACATAGATTGAACAATTGTAAAATAGAATGGAAAGAATGGTACTCTTTTAATCTCTTGTAATCGGTTTTCCGTTTCACACTCCTGGTTGGGGAGTGTCGAGTTTCTTGTGAATAATAGTCAAATTTCAACAAAAAAAAATTACATATCAATGTCTGATCAGATTTGGTCAAAAATACTAATCAAACTTTAACAACCTTATTTGACTTTCTATACAATTATAAACTCTAACTTAATTACATATCAATGTTTGATCAGATTTGGTCAAAATATTAACTTCACAAATGCCAGTCCACATCAAAGTTTAACAACTCATTTGACTTTCAATTCAAGATCGACCAATCACCTACTAATTTGAGTCTGTCATGGTCTTTTGACAATATCTTATGGGTCATGACTTAACAATTGAGAATGTGTGATATTCGCATATTTTTCTAGCTTATAGGATAATATTACGGGTTAAGTCCATAGATAGACAACAAATTTTCCTAAATGTCCTCGTCTAGGTAACAGACTTAGGAATATCTCATTATACCATCAGTATAACTTTTGAATTTGTTCCAAAGTTACCAGTTCGGTCCTCTTTCTTGATGGGTTACCTATTCATAAGGTAAAATACATGGCGTGTCATTTTTATTTTATTTTGAAATGAATTATCTTTTCCACCTCACCCTTATGACTTTTTCCCTATTTTGACTTTTTTAAAATAAATTACTTTTGCATATTACTCTTCATTTTTCTTCAACGTCTAATCATGGTTTCCATTTACTCACATTCAAGAATACATAGCTCAAAAATAAAATTTCTCAACTATTACAATTTTGAATCGTAGCATCCACGGTTCAAATGAAAAAAAGAAAAAAAAGAGTTCAATATTCATATCTTATCATCGATCGTATAATCATTAGAAAAAATTAAACTCACTTCATGAGAAATCTAACCACAAGGAAATCTCATCAATTTACCCTTTTAATATGTACATGCAACAAAAGTATTATGCTATTGGATTTCTAGAGCACTTTACAAGTTTAGGAATTTTAGACCTAAATGGAACAAACATCATCAGCACTTGGACCATTGTAGCTATCCATTGTATCGTCTTCCTTAACATTTGCTAAAACATGAAGAAACTTGGGAGGAATAGCTGTAGGGTCCAGGTCTAGACAACCCTTTTGGAGCGTTTGCAGATTTTTGACCTGTGAGCTGGTATGAAGGTAATTGATGCGATATTTCAAGAAAGTCTTTTCCGGGATAACTTTTGTTTCTTTGCTGTCGAGATGTCGGTGAAACACTGTTTTAAACCCCGCAACTTTGACTAGTGGTGTGACGGTAATGCGTGTTTCTTCACTGGACTCGTCAACCTCCACAATTTCATATGCACACAGTGTTTTATCGTTTTTATACTTCCCTTTTTCGGGAAAACACGAATGTTACCATTTTTCTACTTTGAAAAGCTAACTTTGTGTGAGAAATAGTTTGGGGAGTAACGTTTTTTTGTTTTCCTGATTGATACTCGCCGAATGCTTCCAGGAACCCGGGAAAAGGAAGTGGTTTCTTGTCAGGTTTTGAGCTAAGCCAACATACTTTCATCTTAAACGGGTTCAAAGAAATACTTTGGAGTGACTTGTTTTTTATTTGTATTATTTTAATATGTTAATATTAGGTTCATTCTTACCGTTTGATAATTCTTCGGATTATATTTGACTGAAATTGGTGATAAATATATCATTTAGTGTTTACTTTAAAAAATGGGTGGCCTATATGATTGAATATCCAAATCCGAATAAAGCATTATTCTATTTACTTGAGATGATGTGATTGAATATTTAAATCTTAATTATTCACAAGTGGGATATATGTAGCCGTACTTTGTCGGTTGTTATTGACCTTGGCTCCAATAAAATAACGTTAATAATGTATTTTTGACAAACAGGTGAATGTTTATTGGATGAAACTGTGGTCCTAAAAGATGAAATATGTCATTCTGGTTGCTCGTTCGTTTGTCAACGATGGCTTTTCTACCTGTTTGCATATGTCTATTGACATATCTAACCAGATAGGTACGTGGTACATTTTCTTTTTTGAGAAAATTTCTTAAACGAACAGTTTCTGCTACTGCTTTACACATATAAATCTTGCCTATATATTTTTCGAAAATGAACTTTTCAATATTATACGTTAGATTTATACCGGAATATGTTTTAAACCGTACACGTGTATAACCAATTTCCTGGGCGTGAGTTTGGGCGTGATAGAAACCAGTAAGAAGTGAGGGCGTGTTCTGGGCGTGCCCTGGGAGAGAGGGTGAGCTGGGCGTGGCCTGGGCGTGCATCCTGGGCGTGAAACCTGAGCGTGGAGCTGGGCGAGTGATAGACGTGGAGCTGGGCGAGTGATAGACGAAGGCTGGGCAAGGATGGTCGAATGCTGGGCGAGCAAAAAGGCTGGGCGTGTGAATTAATATTGCTGGGCGAGTGCTTGGAAGTTCACTTTAATCACATGCAATCAATCAACTGTTGGGTACTACTGTTGATGCACATGCAATCACTTTTGTATGTAGTTGTAGTTGGGATAACTTATATATAATGGGAATTTTCACTTTGTTTGTAGTTGTAGTTGGGATCTTTCAGTTTTAGTTGTTCCTATGCAATCACTTTTTTAGTTTTTTTGTTTTTGTTAATAAATTCTATCTCAATAGTGCGCACATGGTAGCTATAGTTTTTACCTAGGCGAATGGTTTGGGCGTGTAACTATGATTGTGACATATATTGGTCATTTGTGTAAAACATATGAAAAAAGTTCATTCTCGTAAAACCGCTGTCTAAAAAGATTATTTAGGTAATTAGCTTTTCTTTTTTTATCAACGGTCAATTGTCAAGCTTTATGTTCTACCTTTGAAATGGACAAGAATGCATTTATAGCTACCAAATTCATATTTCTAGCGTAAAATTGGAAACGCATAAAACTGTTAGTTAATGATGACCGCGTTACAGTGTTGATATATATAATAGAGAGAGAAGCAAATGAATCATTGGCCCAAAAAACATCCATGAGCCAAAGCTAAGCTTAAACTAAACATAATCCATATTAATAAAGCACATAAACACCATATATGCCCATAAAAGGAAAAAAAAAATGGTTGCCTGAGGTGAAGTCGACGGCTCAGTTGAGATGATGTGGTGGTAGTTGGTGGGTTGGCTGGAACTATAATGAGGGATAAAGAGTTCTGTGTACATGTGTGTTTATTTGTGTTTTTAGATGTTGAAATGGAAAATGATATGTAAAGAAGGCAATTTAATGAAAAACTTTAATGAGATGAAGAAAATAGACAGGGATGAACAAAACATATGGGGTTTCAAGATTTATTATTGGTGCGTGTTTGGATTGTAAAAATAAGCAGGGATGAAGGAAACATGAAAATTAGAGTTTACATTAATATGAGATTGAAGTTATTTTGATGAGTTTTAGTACGATTGAAGTTGTTCATGAGTTTTTTTCTTCTTTAAGAAAGAAGTCTTAAATTTTGGTGACTTTGATTAAAATCGGTGACTGATAGTGAGTGATGGTAAGAGAGGGATTGTTGTTGGTGATATCAAATGAAGAAGATGAAGAAGGGTCGGTTGAAGAATATAATATAGTTAGTGGATTTGTGATTGATGAAGATTTAGATTGATGAAGGATGCAGTCACCTTACTTAAGCGTATTCGACGATTCTCTACGACTCAAGACATTGGAGCATGTGCTGCGGTTCATATTTTTAATAGGATTGGTTTTGCTATTGCTAGAGGTGTGGGAGCCCAGTTTGTTTCTCGGCTCCCCACCAATTTTTTGTAAATCCTATGAGTTTTTAATAAAATGCTGATTTATAATAATAATAATAATAATAATAATAATAATAATAATAATAATAATAATAATAATAATAATAATAATAATAATAATAATAATAATAATAACATGTTTGTCAATTATATTAATTGGAGTTTACTAAGGTGAAAACTTTGAACTTAGGGGGATTTTGTTAGTCTTATTTTGGGCTTATGATTTTACCTGGTTCAGCTTATATCTCACAAGCTCATCTTTATCCGGCTTTTTTCTAGCTTATGAGCTTATCTTCCATCTTTAAGTCATAATAAGCTCACAAGTCTAAAGATAACCTGGAAAATATGGCCCACAAGTCTTATTTGGTTCTGCTTATATTCCATAAGCTCTTATTTATCTGGCTTTAGTTTATGAGCTTATCATCCATCTTTAAGTCATAATAAGCTCACAAATTTGAAGATAAGCTGGAAAATATGGGCATATGAGATATAAGCATTGTCAAATAAGCTCATAAGCCAAAAAATAAGCTTAAACAAACATCCCCTTATTTAGCCCCAGTTTAGTTTCCATTTGTTTGAGCTCCAAAATACACCCTAAAGCTTTACATTTTTTCTGAAGCCTTTAAATAGTTGTGCATAAAATTTGTTTTCTTGTGACTTTAGATATACATATCATATAAAATTTTTGAGACCCTGTGCGACAACACACTTCGCACACCCTCATATACGGCTCTAACCTTGAGTAAGTTGCAGCTTGAGTATGTTGACATTGTTAGTTTTATAGATATAAATTAGTAGACGTGAGTTAGGATCGAACTCGAGACTATGGGATTACACACTTTACGTATGAGAATTTAAAGTTAATAATTAAATATAAATGTTATATTTATTTATTTATTAAACGAAATAACTAACGGACGTTATATAATTAGTGTAATGGACTAACGGTCGTTAAATGTTTATGGAAAAGGACTAAATTGCAAAAGTTGGGAAGGTTCCGGAATCCCTTGAGGGGACTCCAAACCGATCGGCTAGGGGAACAAAACAAGGAAAGAAAACCAACTTGTTCACCAAGTTTGCTTGGGTATATAAACAAGGCTATGGTTTTATTTTTCCATCCCTTGTGCTCATTAGCTAAACCTAAAATTGTTTTGTGTGTGTTTTGCTCTCCAAACCGATCGGCCTACACCTTGTGTGTCGATCCAAAGCTTTTCCACAAAACCAAGTTATTTGTTTTATAAAAACTAGCACTACTTTAATTCGGTTTAGTACGTGTGT
Source organism: Chrysanthemum seticuspe (assembly GCA_019973895.1). Classification (NCBI taxonomy): domain Eukaryota; kingdom Viridiplantae; phylum Streptophyta; class Magnoliopsida; order Asterales; family Asteraceae; genus Chrysanthemum; species Chrysanthemum seticuspe. Next base: position 13,675,671 of record BPTQ01000009.1, read on the forward strand.
ACAAGAACATAGTAATAACACACTATTGTTATTATCTTGGATTGAATTACAAAACGGTAAGGGGTAATTCACATAATCCTAACTAAATCAAATTAGGGTTCATCCGTTGCTAGTTTGTGGATTTGATTCTTGTTCGGCTAGAATCAAGAAAAGGTACGCATATTCTTTTATGTTAATTAATTGTTCATTAATAAATCCTATACGCTTCCGCATGATTACTTTGATGATTTTGTGATTATTTATTTGAGTGTTTTGATATATAATTCCAACAGTGGCATCACGAGTCATTGGTTTTTAATGAGTAATTAATTACATAAACACGTAATAAAAGCAAATACTTGTATGTTGTTTGCTATGTTAATCTAGGGTTTATGTTTAATTTATGCTATGGTCGATTTTTTTTTTTTTTTTTTTTTTTTTAATTTTGGGGCGTTCCCCTATTTATTTTTAGTCGACACATATATTAAATTTTTTAGGGTTTTGAAACATGTTTGCTAACCTTATTAAAACCTAGAATTAATATTGATTACGTGATTAATTCGTGAATAATTTGTTATGTGTCATGGAATTTTAATATGCGATCTTGTGACTTATTTGTATAAATTGTTATGATATCCATGATTATACATGCATGTTAGTCATGGATAAGTTACTTTGATAATTGTTTAATTGTTGAGACATGTTTAATTACGATAAATCTTGAATTGGGGAAGACTCCAATTATATATATATATATATATATTAATGAATCAATTATGTGCAATTTGGTATATTATTAATTTAGGGTTTACGCAATCGATTTTTCGATGTATGTGGCTCACTCTTAATTGTGAGAGTGAAACCCCTAATTAGTATATACATTAATTTAACCTAGATATTGATTATTAATAGGGTTTTATCGAATGAGTTGCATGTGGCTACTTGTTTACACGTATAAATTGTTTATTATGTGCGCATTGTTTTTTAGTAGTTTATTTTTTATTTGTTACTTGTTTGTTTATTATGTTAGACATTTTTAAGCAAAGGGTAATTTTGAATAGAAAAATAATACGGACTAAACAATAGCGAAATTTGATTTGTTTTAGAAGAGTTAAGTTTTCAATAGTTTAATTGATTGGTGACTTTGGTACAAATGGTCTGAACGACTCACCCATGAGAATGAACTAATAAAAGGGGTTTAAAGAAGTGCGCATAGTCACACTGAATGGATGTCTTAGGTTGTGCTTTAGCGCGTACCTGGTCCTCTGCCCCCCGTGAGTTCGAGTGGAGCTACTTAGTAAGCCATATAATGTGCAAGCTCATCTTAAGGGCGAATTAGTGTTAATTCCATGAGCCACTTCGGTGGTAATTATCCGAAACACTAAGTGTTTACACTTATGCAAAAGTACGGTATAATGTAGGAGTAACTGCGCAAATTTTTATCAAAGGTGACCTGGTAACCTACTACCAACAGGTCATATTAGCTAGATCGAAAAAAATTTGAAAGTATGTTAGCTAGCTTTGACACTTAACAAAGTACATTGCGTAGATGTGTTTTTTTGAAAAACTTTCACCCTTTGCTTAATTTTATTATATATATTTTAGAAGGTTAAGGAGAGAATATTTATTAAAAAGAATAGAGTAAATTACAAAGATGGTTCATGTGGTTTGCGTTGACTCACGCTCTAAGTATCATTTGATCATTTGATCTATGAATATATACAGGAGTCCAAGATAGATGGATGGTGCTGTTGAAAATGGTTAAAGGATACATATGTCATTATAAAAAAATAAGGGTATAACCCGGGCCGTCCCGTTAGATTTAGGGGCCCTGTGCCGTATTTCTAAAATAGGGCCCTAGCTTCGATAATTGAAGCACCCGTAAAAAGTAGCAAAGAATAGCTTCATTATGCATTGCTTTGTGATATTGATGAGTAACAATTTGCTAATCTTTTTCTAAGCTAAACATTACTTATCTTTCTTTTTTGGGCATTACCATTGGGTTTCCATGCGTTTTACGACAATCCATAAAATACAGTTATTACAACCTTTTTATGAAGTAAGATGCATTGTAATGACATTTTCGTAAATATACCATAAGCTAACATACGTATTTCAACCTAAAATGAGGTGTTTCATGAAATATGGGATTAATTAAATTGAGTCACAAATCTACACAATTATGGGGCTAAAATATTAGTATTTCAAAGATGGGTAAGGTTGAGTTGAAAACCTATAAAAACTAGTGATAATAGAATGAAAAAGAATCAGAACTTGGGGGTCCACAAACGTATGTTATACACGGATACACAATTGGCTTTGGGGTTATCTTCCCCAACAAAACCCATATCCCATTTTCCTTCATTAACATGCAGGTAGGAGCTTTTATTTTCCTCTGTTGAAAAAAATATCACGTTCTTCATTAAAAATCATCCATTAACGGGTTAAATATTTCAAAAACGATTTTGGACTTACCGAAGTTTTAAAAATTTGAGGCCCTTAAAAAATGGAGGCCCTGTGTGGTTGCCCATCCTGCACCTCCTCAAATCCGGGCTTGGGTATAATCATTATATCATATATCAGTTAGGATTATCAAAACATGTTTTAGCTATTAAATATATGTAAAATAATCATTTGAATATGTTTAACAATTTAAGGCTTTTGAAGAACATATATGCAATTATAAGTTTTAGTTGGATATATATGTAATTATGTGCCTTTGGAGAGATATATGCAATTCTCCCTTACACGAAATATAAGTGATGATACAAACATCACCAACAAATGACTCTTGTAATCTTATATATAAAGAATGCAGAGATGTAGTGTTATATTGTAGACACCAACCACGACGCAAACAATTTGTTATACTAAACGATATTGTATCAAATTTGCGATAATCATATAGATCATAAGAAAAAAATATTAATACAAGATCTTATTTAACCCAACATTATGCAAATAAGCAAAAGAACATGAAAAGTTATACTCAAAGAGCACTAATTACCGTACCAATACAAAACTCAAGTTTTTGATTAACCAAAACCAAGTAAGTGAATTGAAATATGATAGGAAGATGATAAGTAACTTAATGCTTGTGGTGACTTGATTTTTTGGAAATTTACTTAAAATCACAGGGATAAGTAAAAGTATTGGCTTATCCTTAGTTTTGCATGTTAACGGTTTGTGGTACACATGCAACTGGTGAAATGAATGGCTTCCACAACTTCCTTATCATCTTGACCAAGAATTTAAAGAAGACATGGGATAGGGAAGACTATATGCAACCTATGGTCTATCATCCACACATTCCTTCTCATCTTGACCAAGAAAATTTGACTAATAATAACTATATTGCATATATCGTAGACAAGTAACTTGTCTACTAATGAGGTTCGTTTGTAGCTACATTTCATTGCGTACTTCTAATGTTCATTTACGTAATTGTAAGTGAAATAAATTGTGCAACATCATCAAATGGCACTCAAAATTCTAAACATTTTGTGTAGAAGAATTAATATATATAAATGAAGAATATGAAAATTTCTCATATTTTATAAGAAAGTATAAATAACATTTGCTGCTTAATTTTATTATATATATATTTTAAAAGGTTAAGGAGAAAAATTATTAAAAAAAAAAAATACTTATTGTGTGATGACGATGGCAAGACCGTGTTCGCCATAACATATGAACAATGCTTTACAGTTTTCAATATCTAAATGCAAAGAGTAAGAGTATATTTACCCAAAGTGTAACTTATACTTAAATTTAATTAGGGCTAATAACCTTATAAAGCATCATACTTGTCACAAAAAACAGTTCGACGTTGCGAACAAAAAAAATAGCCCCTTTGGCTACTAAACCCGACTATTTTGTCCTTTATTGGTCATTTTACCACTTACTCAACCGGTTAGTGCCACTTAGCCAGGCCAGGTCATTTTTCCACCTACCACCTGATGATTTATCTGTTTGTTATCTGATTGTTTTTTTTCATTTTTATACCACCACCATTATCCCAAATCAATAAAGAACCAAAATCACCAAGATCTTAAATAATACAAAACTACTATCACCATCAGTCAATAACCATCCACAAAACAAAACCCACAACAGATTTCTTAGTAAATGCAAAAAAAGTAAACATTTACTTTACTCGATTAAAAAGAAACCCATAATTGATATGCTGGATTAGGTTGAATCTAGCAACGCAACAAAGTGTTGTTGACTTTAGTGGCAAACCGAAGAGTCCTGGTCAAAGGGTATATTGGTTCAACATTTTGTGTTTTATTTTTAGTGGTATTGGTAGTGGCTGGAATTATTGGTCGTTATTTTGTGTTTTGTGCTTGATTTTGGAAGTAATTATCGATGTTTGTATGATATTGGTGGCTGGTGACTTGGTTCTGGGTTTTTTTACAAATGAGTTAGGTTGTGGAGGTTGTGGTGCGTCAGGTGGTTGGCCGGTGGCGTGACAGCCGGTTGTATCCTGTTCAAAACTTGGCCCTTGAAAGTCGGTTATTTTGTATTGGATATGATGTTGTTGGCTAATGTGCGGTGCTAATGACGACGGTCTGGGTGACAAGAAATGATGGAGGTGAGTGTGGTGGAGATGCTGGCTGAAATTGGTGAAGACAAGGATCGAAGAGAAGAGGGTGTTTGGAAGTGAGATTTATAACTGTGATGTGTATTTATATAATGACATGGCATAAAAAAGGTTAATATATTTCATAGGTGAAAAATGGCGTGGCCAAGTAACTGGCTAAGTGGCACTAACCGGTTGAGTAAGTGGTAAAATAACCAATAAAGGACAAAATAGTCGGGTTTAGTAGCCAAAGGGGCTATTTTTTTTGGCTACATCGAACTGCTTTTTGTGACAAGTATGATGCTTTAATAGGTTATTAGCCCATTTAATTATCGTATCATTTGCCTAATATTTTACAAAAAAAGTACTACTACTTCCGTCCTATAATAATTGTCCACTTTGACTTTTTTAAGTCTTTTTTATTCAACTTTGACCATAAATATTTTTATTTGGGTAATATAATACTTGATGAAAAATACATGAATAGATTGGGTTTTAAATGTATTTTCATTTGGTATAATTTTTATCAAATATTATATAACATAAATAACAATATTAATGGTCAAAGCTAAACAAGAAAGACTCAAAAAAAGTAAAAGTGGACAATTATTATGAGACGCAGAGAGTATCAAGTTCCCTTTTTTTTTGCTAAAAACAAACAATTTTGTTTAAAGTCATGATGGGTATCATTTGATAGGAAACATCTATGTTTTTTCCTTGTAACATAGTTAAGTAGTCGGCTATCATTTGTTGATCAAATGACACTTGTAATCTTGTAGAAGGAAAAATGCAATGATGTACGTAGTACTATGTTGTAAACACCAACCGTGACGCAAGCAATTAGCTACGTCAAGTGCATATTGTATCATGTTTGAGATAATCATATAGACTATCAGAAAATGATAGTACTGCTGAAGCCAACACATGATCTCGTTTACACCAACATTATTCATATACGCTAAAGAACATGAGATATTATACTCAAAGAGCACTAATTACCGTACCCATACAAAGCTCAAGTTTGTGATTAACCACAACTGAGTAAGTAAATGAATTTACAGTAAGATGGCAAGATTGCTACTACTCTAGTTAAAACTAAATAGTGCTCACGGCTACATATTCGTTCATTCCAGTGAGGAGCTAAGCCATGCCTCCACTTATTCCCAATATTTAGTTGATGTTGAGCAAAGAAAAGCAATTGGTAATGACTTTCTTGTAAGGAATGTAGATGAAAATCAGCTCATGTAGGTTTTGTTAGTGTTTTTATTTAGGAAAATTGTGCAAATGAGCAATGTATTATTTTTTTTTGCGAAAAATACAAAACTCTATCATTCGAAAAGTCATTACTCATCCATTTTCTATTTTTCTTAAAGTTATCTATCGTAATATGCCATAAGTGGACATGTCCATTAAGAAAGTTCTTCATAGTTCATACTTAGAGGTTTTGTTTAGGCTTATTTTTAAGCTTAGGAGAGTTCACGTGGTTTCAGCTTATAATACTTTTCTAACTTATTTTATGACATGTAGACTTATATAAGCCTATAAATTGTGAAATAAGCCGGAAAAAGTTAGCTTATTAAACGTATTCTGAATTCATTTAAGCTCGGTAGCTCAAAAATAAGCTTAAGCATACACCTCTTACATGCAAGACATTTCAACAACTCATTACGTCGGTTACAAAATCCTAAATCCGTGTTTTTGATAAAAATGAATGACGTCTCAACTAACCAAGAACCAGAAAAAATAATGAATGACCGGGTGTAATGGAGGCCTTCACCACCCGTGGTGAGGCTCTGCCACGCGCCATCTGCCACTACGACCTGCCATCCACCGCGCACCAAGTTTGCCTTTTCGGGTTGGTTCGGTGCTACAGACCACCTAACGTGGTGCACTAACTTATTCTTTTTTTATTAATTGTGTGTGGGGTATATTGTGTGGTATGTTGTATAACGTAAGATATGTTTATGTGTTTGATTAAGTGGTCACCATTACACCCAGCATAAGAGTATGATTTAAGTTGAGTTAAATAGTGTGTTGAAAAACTGATGTAATGCTAAGGTGCTGACAAAATGACCATTACACCCTGCCTAATAGTATGATTTAAGCTAAGTTGATTCGCTTTATAATACAAAGTACAGGCAAGAAAAGTTTAAAACTATTAGACTTCAAAACCTAACAAAAGATAGGAAATAAAGACAAAAAACAACATTAAGTACCAAAACATTCCTCCATTTTCATTCCTTAGTAACAGTCAATGTTTGGATTCCAAAAGTACAAAATAAACATTTCTAAATAAAGTAAAGATATAAAGGCAGCATCTAACAAAAACTGAGTTGTACAACCCTTTTAAGCACAAGTTACAACTGCATAATCACTACAAAAAAAGGGGCTTTTAGTGACACAATTTTTAATGACATACAAAAAAGTGTAAATAAAGGCACATGTTTACTTACACTTTTAAGAAAAATGTAAGTGAAAGTTTAGTTTTGCCCACTCTTTTTAAAAAGTGTGAGCAAAAGTCTAACTTTTACCCACACTTAGCATAAAGTGTAAGCAAAAGTCTAACTTTTACCCACACTTAACATTTTATGTAAGCAAAAGTCTAACTTTTACCCACACTTTACATTAAACGTAAGCAAAAAATCTAGTTTTGCCCACACATTTAAATAAGTGTGAGCAAAAGTTTAATTTATACACACACTTTAAAAAGAGTGTGAGCAAAGGTATAGTTTTTCTCACACTTTTTGAAAAGTGTAATAATAGTCTTCCCTTTACCCACACATTTAAAAGAGTGTGAGCGAAAACACTTTTTACAACTACACTTTATAAAAGTGTGAGTAAAAGTGTAGTTTTTATCTGAATAAATTTGCTAGGGAAAGTCTAACTATCTAGGGCTGATCACGGTCGAAAATCGGATCTGATCGGACAAAAAACTGATTTGATCTAAAAGAGGGACCGAGGACCGGAACATAATGTTCGGTCCGGGTCGCTTTGATTCGTTGATCCGGTCCAATCAAACAAAGCATAATGGTCGACTGTGTGTAAGATCGAACCTGACCAGATTAATATATGTTTGATCTGGTTGAAAATTTTATGCGCAACCCTACTTGTATCTATACTTGTTGAAAAATTTAAATACAAAACTCGTTTTTACTTCTACTTATTAACTTAATCTAACAAAATATATAATAACTTAACTAAAAATAGAGGCAATTTGTAAAAAGTAAAAACATTACTGGTACTTCGTAGTAGGGGTGAGCATACGACCCAAACGGACCGGACCGACCGTCGGACCGACCGAGACCGGACTGGACCGGACCGGACCGACCACATTCGGTCCGGTTCGCGGTCTCGGCTTTTGGACTAATTCGGTCTTCGGTCCGGACCAAAACCGGCTAATTTGGCCTTGTTGGACCGGACCGACCGAAGGACCGACCCGGACCGACCACATTCGGTCCGGTCTCGGTCTAAGCTTTTTGCCGAAATCGGGTCTCGGTCCGATCCGGTTTTTGGACCGTGCACACCCCTACTTCGTAGTACTGATATTTATGTAAACTAGGGAGTAATAAACTATCCACTTCCCTTTTCATAAAAACACTTTCCCCTTTTCATTCATTTCCCCCAAATCGTCACTCTCACACACACTCACTCAATTCGTTACGGCAATTCGTTAAACAAGATCAACACTCTCTCACACACACTCACTCAATTCGTTAGGAAATTAGATGATTAATTCAGGATGAAAATCGTTGTTCCACAACATGATCGTCAATCAATTCACTGTAAATCTTTTTTTTATATTCAAGTATAAGTTATGCTACTATGATTGATGCATTAGGTTAGGGTTTCAATTCGATGGTTAGGGTTTTGAGTCGATAGTTAGGGTTTCAAGTTTGTTAATCGCTAGTTAGGGTTTCAAATCTGAGTAAGTTGATCGGTAGTTCGGTTTTGAACAGGAGTTAGTTAATTGGTAGTACCGTGATCAAAATAGTACGAATCGGCACACAATTGTAAGTAAGTCCTCAATACCCCTATTTTGATTCGTTTTTTTGAATGATTGAGTGCAAGTTTAATGTATAGTTTGCTTGATTTTGATCGTAGTCTTGATTGTTTGATTAACTTTTGATGTTCGCTAGCTGATAATTTGTTTGATTGATTATGTATATCGTGTTACTGATAATTTATAGTTTTGTGGCCTTTAGTAGTAATTTTTCAGCGTTTAGTTGTTAATAAATCGTTTGTGTCTTTCGTGTTGTTTTGTGCTTCTTTCGGATTATAACTGCTGTATATAACATTGTATGTGCATTTCATATTGTATTGAGTTGATGGACTAATATGGTTTTTTTTATTGTTTTTATAACAGCCGTGTGTGCGGTTACTCACATGGACTCATCAGAACGTACGGGCTCATGTGCTACAGGCAATGCTTCCACAGCAACGCTAAGGAAATTGGTTTCATTTAGGTTAGTTTTGAACCTTTATATGCTTTAAACAAAGTTTTTGAAAATTCTTTTCATCTCTATCTATCATCAATGCTATGTAGTTATCTCGGTCGAAAATCACATATCGTTCAAGGACCGAGATTTGAAATATCGGTTATCGCGGTGAGATATCGGTTTTTTATATTATCTAGAATATTAACTATATATATTAAAATCATAACAAATTAAACAAAAAAACATATCAGTAGGCACTTTTTATAATCAGTACCCATATGTATAAGTTAGTTCAATTAAATAAAGGCTAAATATATTGGAGTTACTTTTTATAAACAATGTTCAGTAAACGATAAATATATACTTTGTAAACATTAAACAATATATAAGTACCACTGATATTGTTACACCAAATAACGAGTAGGTGTTTTTATAAATGATTATAAATGATTACAGCAGATAATGAGTTACATTAAACAAGTTCCACTGATATTGTTCAACAATGTTTGTAAACATTTATGTATTCAGTAGGCACTTTTTATAATCAGTACTCATACTCATTAGTCATTAGGCATAATAGATATAACCAATTAGGTGTTTTAATCAATTAGCTTACTTGTGCATGAGTCTTTTCTAAAAAATGCCCCTCTTCCATTCGCTTGTTTTCACAGATTCGGAATCAGAAAACTCTTCAGGCAGTGAATTAGATGCTGCAATGGCACCGACTACTGTAGACAACAACACCAAGGTATGCTTTTACATGCCACAGATTAGTAAAAGTTGTAACTGGCAAAACATTATGTGCTATGTAAATCAACAAATTACCAACGCCTTTAGCAACCCTGGTGACCTTATCGTGTTCAAGTACCAACTAATGGTATACCTCAAGTCTTCGAACAAACTCACGATTAATTTTATGTTTAAGTTTCTCTTCATCTCTTCTAGGTAAAATCGCGTCTACAAATATATAAGCAAAATGTGGAAGCAATAGTATCCACATATTCTGACCTTTTATAGAAGGTATCTAGCTACATTTCTATTTCACTTCAATCTATCATATTCAAAATAACTAGGGATCCTTATTTGTGTTGGTGGTGGTGTGTCATGTGTGTTTTGTTACAGATTGATGGCAACCGTTCTAAAGATGTAATCTTTGGTGAAATAAGCTCTTTGCTTTCGGAAGTTCAGAAAGAAAAGGAGAAAAGAAAATCAGGCAAGTTTGCAGTGGTTTTGGAGTGTAAATTTTTATTAGATGCAGAAACATGTTTCGTTTATTATAAATCATATTCTTTTAATAAACTTCATTTGTTTTTCTTTTTATAACCCGAAGATGCTAGTAAACTTGCTAGCCAGTTCAACAAGTCACCTGCAACCAAGGTTATGTGGTTATGATATCTTATCCTTGTTATTTTTTTAATTTATAATTTATACAATTTTGTGGCTACCGTAACATTTTACAGGAAAACTTTAGAGGCATTGCTACCAATTTAAATAACATCCCTCATTCTCGAGAAATTAGGGAATATTTTTATGATGACGTGCTTCAAGCTACCCAAAGAGCTATCAATGATGGAAAAATTCGAGTAAAGGTTGAAATCAATATTCCAGAGCTGAACCCCGAACAGGTAAGGAACATTTATCCTTTTATAACTACTGAAATATTAAGAGTCAAAATTATTTTAATTGGGTATGAACAGGATGTATATCGGATAGGTACTTTGATGGAACTTGTTCGTGTACTCGCTCTATCATTTGCTGATGATGGAAAGCGTGTTAAGGTATGTTATTATGATTCTAACATAATGAATCTCCAAAAAGATGTAAGCTTTAGATATATGTTACATTAATAGAAATAACGATGCAAGTTTCTATTCAAGGATCAATGGGTGAAGGAGCACTTGCAGGAATGCCATTACAGCTTGCAGGGACACGACAGATTTTGGAGTATATGGACTGGGGTAGTGATGGTGCAATGGGCAACTTTATTAACATCGGTGTACTTATCTGCAAATTTAGTTAGTGTTTGATTACAAAAGGCTGCTTGTGTGGAATAAGAGTTAAGGTTTAATGTGGATTCATTGTATTTCGGTATAATGTAGGTGCCAAAGAGGTTGATGAAGTAGATGACATCTTCATTCTAGTGGCTCCTCAAAATGCTATGGGAAACTGCATCATCGACGTAAGAATCATTAAATAAAGTATCTGTAGGTGGTAATAGGAGGACCAGTTGGGTTAGGGGTTAAAAACAAATTATGCTAATGATAATATAATTACCATAAATTGGCTGATTAATGAGTTCTTATGCTTCATAAAAATACACTTAAGGAAATTTTGACCCATTTTCCTCTTAAGCTAATCTTTTGATTTTACCAATTGACCAGTAGAAATTTTACATAGCCCAAATAGACTCGGGTGGAAATAGGTCTAGATGTATCTAATATATGTGCATCGAACACCACTAATTGACAATCATCATCTTGGATAATGCAGGATCTAGCAATGACTGACGCTGCTGGTTAGTCGTCCTGTTATTGTTATCAGTCCTAGGCTCAAGGTTGGTCCGCAATGTTGTTCATTATCTATTTTTGTTTTTGTATTTTTATGTTCTTATGTTTAGCATATCACTCAACTTGAGGTCATGTTATTATATAGAAAAATCTTGACTGCAAGCGGAAGCAAAGGCTGCAGAAGAGGCACTCAGGAATGCAGAATTAGCAGCAGATTCCGAAGCAAAAAAAAAAAAGAGGGAGCTTGAGAGGGAAGCTGCACGCCAAGCTCTGCAGAAGGTATAACGTGTGTATAATTTCATATTGAGCTATTGACCAACATTGTAATGCATTGTTAAAATTAGGCGAATGACCTATATTGTCGGTTTTTGAAGTGAATGAATCTGATAATATATCACTGGCACTCTCTTATACAGCATTGAGTTTTCAACTTCTATGTTGCATATTCTTTTTATCTTGTAGTTACGGTATTTTTGGAACCGACTGATCTGTAGGTTTGTGTTGAAAAAATGTGTTGATAGTCAATGTAAAAGGATATTAATGGGGCGTGGCATAAATTTTTACTTGTAGCCTATAGTGACACATGTTTGTGTCAGAAATAGTCTCAACCTATCCTGACACTATTAAGTGTCAGTAAATTGTATCACTATATACTTTTACCGCCTGGACTTTTAAGGACACTTTTTATAAGTGAAGGTGTAAAAAAAATATAATTAGTGACACTTTTTTTGACATTTTCTGACACTTTTTGTGTGTCACTAAAAGACTTTTTTCTTGTAGTGAATGCACACTACATGTTACCTATTTTCCCATCCAACAACCCAAAAAACCAAACCAAACTCCCAAGTTCAGGAATTTTGTATCTAAATTGAACAAACACCATCAGCACTTGGACCATTCTCGACATCCATTGTATCGGCTTCCTTATTATCTGCTAAAACATGAAGAAACTCGGGAGGAATAGCTGGAGGGTCGAGGTCGAGACAGCCCTTTGGAGCGTTTGCAGATTCTTGACCCGTGAGCAAGTATGAAGGTATTTGATGTGATATTGTAAGGACGTCTTTTTCCGGGATAACACTTGTTTCTTTGCTGTCGAGATGTCGGTGAAACACTGTTTTAAACCCCACAACTTTGACTAGTGGTGTGACGGTAACGCCTGTTTCTTCACTGGACTCGTCAACTTCCACAAGTTCGTAAGTATGTTTGTTCGTATCCGGTGTGTAATCATATTTGTACAGATCACATACACTTCCCTTTTTAGGGAAAACACGAATGTTACCGTTTCTCTGCTTTGTAAAGCTAGCTTTGTGTGAGAAATAGTTAGGAGAGGTAACGGTTTCGTGTTTTCCCGGTTGGAACTCACCGAATGCTTCCAGGAACACGGGAAAAGGAAGTGGTTTCTTGTTAGGTTTTGAGTTAAGCCAACAAACTTTCATCTTAAACGGATTCAAAGAAATTACTTTGTGAACTATGGCATAGTTCCGAGGCATCCCGTCATGATCATCATATGCAGCCCAGAGCTGACCTTCTTTGAAACACTTTTCACTTCTTTCTATATCAAAATCATAAAAATCTGGATCTGGGACGTCAGCCCCGTCACTCTTTGAGTAGCCGTTTGCCATTTCAGCAACTTTTTCGGCTTCTGAGCTCCATTCGTCCAGTTTCTTCTTTATTTCCGTAGTCGCCTTCTTTATAAGTTGATTCTTGATAGGCCGGCCCGTTTCCTTTTTTGCATCAAAGGCATTACTGTCTTGCTTTGTTTCAACATATTTGACTTTCTTAGATGTAGATTTAGCTTCTTTTTTAGCGATCTTATTTCTCAAAGCTTCCTCTATATTAGTGTCTAGTCCAGCTTCTTCTCGATCCCTTTTTAGTGGACCCCGCTTGGAGCTTGTACCATTGCCAGCCTCAATACCCGTTATCTTACACGTTTCTGGGGCTGAAATTTTATTTCCCGTTCCTTGTGAAATTCCCGCAACTTCTGAAGAAGCATTGATATTTGGTGGTGGAATCTCAGTCGCGTGAAACGGTCCATAACAAGTGGGGCATAACATATTTCGGTTTAAATACTTTCTCAAGAATTCATACTGCAATTTGCATCTCATGCATATGGTCCAAAACGTCTTAATCTTCATCTGTTTAGTAACCGGTAAAGGAATAGAAGTGGGACCTGTCTTGGTCGTCCCATTAACTTTATCCTTTTCTTGAGAAGTTTTAACCTCTGTTAAACAAGGCCCAGGCGTCGTCTCAGGCGCTATCTGTTCATTTGACGATGCAGGAGCAGAAGTGGGACCCGTCTTGGTAGTCCCGTTAACTTTGTTCTTTTTTCGAGAACCTTTGACCTTTGACGTCTCAGGAGCTATCTGTTCATTGGAGGATGAAGGAACAGAAGTGGGAACCGTCTTGGTAGTCCTGTTAATCTCATCCTTTTGATTCTTGGTTTTTTTCTTCAACTGAGTAGCCGTTTTATCCTTCTTTTGAGAAGTTGTAACCTTTGTCTGCGCATCTGCACCAGCTGCACTCTTCGTGACATTGTGAAAACCGTTCTGAGTTGGAGGTATATTTACTCGTGAAAACACGTTCTGAGGAACCCTCTGCTTCAAAAACTGAGCATGCCTTTTATGATCATACGCCGATCTTTTATCTTTATCGGATAACAGATTCCATGCTTGAGAAACGAGCTGGAATGCCCCTTCTGCACATATAGACTTGTTCTTATCTGGATGAAGTGATAAAGCTAGTTTTCTATAATGTTTCTTCAAAGTATCATCATCGGCTAATGGGTTCACACCAAGTATCCCATAATAATCCGATTCACCACTTACTTTGTTTTCGGCAGCAACATGCACATCCAGAACTGCTAATAGTTGAGAAATACCCTCGAGACCAGGAAACAAATTTTGCGCCTTTAAAGCAAATTTCTTTGCGCCCTTTACATCCTTTGAAGAGAACTTACTCTCGGCGATTTCTTTCGCCCTTGTGGCTTCATCTTTATTGCATTCCATCCTTCACTAGTTCACGTAGTAAGCAGTTAATCTACTTCACCACTTCCTTAATAATGCTATTACATCAATAGTTTCAAGTAAACGTGAAGATTAGGCAATATTCTGGCCCGAGCTAATGCTTAACCAAGCTACTACTTTTGATCGCGATTCTCAAACCTGATACAGATACACATGTGTAAATTATTCATAAAATGATTTCTTGCAGAAGTAAAACCATAGTCACAGAACTAAAAGTATCCGAAGTTGATAGATTAAGCATGACGCACATGTATAAAGTATTCATAGAATGATTTCTCACAGAAGTTAAAACCATAGTAAACTATACCAAAATACAAACACCTATTTTCCTCATTGTCACAGAACAAAAAGTTTTACTGTATCCAAATACCCTGTTCACCAGTCACAAACCACCAACTGGACTTCTTCAACCCGTTTTCTAATAATCTATTGCTTTTCATTTTATTTATTTCCCGTTTGACCTATTATATATAAAAACTAACCAAAAGTGACCCGTTCATGTAAATTTTCCCAAAAATAATAAATTTTCTGAGAGCAAGTTTGGAAGATCTGGTTACTTACTTTCAGTCAGCAAATGGCACACGTCGTATGAGTGTCATCTTACTCTTTTCAAACTCGGGCACATTACAAAGAGGACTATCTGTTAAGACGGACAACAAAAATGTTAGTACAAATGCAATACTGTCAAAATACATTCAAATTTTATGAAATTCAGAATAACTTGCCTTTATTACTTGTATTTATTGTAGAGTTTTGAGATATAACTCTGGAAAGAGTGTATGTCGTTTCGTTACATCCAACTTACTCAAATCTTCTGTCATTAAACCTTTCCGTGGCATTTTCACACTTTTGAAGGGTTTAAAACTTGAGTGAATTCTTTTATTGTACCTCAAAAACTCTATCTCAAGTGACATTAAACGTGCATCAAGTGAAAATTTGAAAAGTGAAAACCGATAATAACTGAAACACCTAAATGCGAATCTGACTGTACAACAAACAAATGCTTTAACGCAACACAAATACTTACAACATAAAACCATCAAGAAAGTTTTTCGATTCAGGTTATTTTTACCTTTAACCTCTAGCCTTTAAAATGGGTAAACATTAAACTATCATTCGAAACTTGAGCAGTTCGGTATAAAATTACATGCAGTATAAAAATCAAGGAAGATTTGACAAAGATGTTCACAACTTCCAGTGATGTTAAATCAATGACTTGTTTGATAGTCAATAAGATGCTATTGATTCGTTGGAAATAACATCAGTGCTGGATGTTAAATCCACGCTTAGAGGTTGATTGTTAAATTGCATTTTCTGTCATTCAAACGTCATTCATTCAACCTAAAAAAGTCCAAACCAAAATAACCCTTTTCCAAAACCACAAATAATTAACCAAGCCAGTAAATAATACGTGTCAAATTAAGCCCACACATAAGTGAAGCCACTAAAGTTCACTCAAATGTGATTTTCATTAGGTTCTGTGAACTAACTTGCCAACATATCGCCGCAAAATCCCTTCGAAATTTTTGGGTGAAATTCTACCCCCAACCTTTGCTGCCCATTAGAATCCTAACTAAAATTGGTGAATAGCTAAAAAAACATGAAGACAAAAGCCATACCTTGAACATATTTCAAGGCAAACCTTCTGTTGTTTGGAGTATTGTGCTGCATTCTTAAGTTGCAGATCTTGGAGGGTCATTGGTCGTTCATACTTCCTACTCCAATAAGTCCTTCGGAGACAACAAATTATCATTTATTCTCTTCAGCATACAAAGAAAGTATCCTCATGTATATGGGCTGCACTTAATATTTCAATTCAGAATACCTACATAACAATGACTCTTATATGATTTAAGTGCTTTAAATACCACATCTTTTATACACATAATTAATGTAGCAACTATGACCCATTTAATTAGGAACGGTTCAATTTGGGGTTATGCTTATATATTAATCGAGACATACTTTTTCTTTGGGTAAAGTAAAACAAATGTTTACGTACTAATAAAGATAGACTTCTGCGCCAATTCTATAAGCTTTCAAAACTTTTGTCGAATTTTGAAACATTTGACCCAAAGAGAAGATAAGGCAAGCATATCAGGTTAACAATACATTCTTACAAAAGTGCTAAAATGTATCATTTAAATTTATAGTAGGTTTAATAAATATGAAGAAATAGTGGCCAACAATGCACATTCTAAAGTATATCATATTATATGTCTAAACCGCACCTTGCTATCAACCTTAAGGACATGCTATTGAAAGGAGTGGTCAATGCCACCTGAAATACATAAATAAATATATGCAATATTGCAGGACACTGGATGATTTCATAACTTATGGCTATCATTCAGAAATAAGGACCCTGTCTTAACATGCTTATATACATCCAAAAAGTAATTAGGAACCTCAAAGCTTAAGCTTGTAACGTAAACTAATGATAAGTGAAAAACATAAAACATAAAAAGACTGCGTTGCATAACGATTTTAAATATTCAACGGCGATTTATATAATCGAAGGGATTCTTACAGGTCCATAAGGCCAGCGGAAACCAATGAGGGCAATTGCAGTTAACTTACCGACTATCCTTATAGCCTATTTAATCTATAAAATTAAATAAAATACCTAACACTTGCAGCATACTTCTATAGAAGTAATGAATTGTCCTTACGCGCGTAACAGAATTGCAGACCAAAAAAATTTTGGCCACTAACCCCAAACAATATTTTTCATTGAGGCATGAAAACAAACACTTGGTGTGCATACATATATAAACCACTAATGAACACCTTAATTCATCAACTAAACTAACAAAATCAAAACCCCCATCTGAAGAATCACAATTTTAAAACAAACCATTATCGATTATATAAATTGTAAAACACTAATTCTTTATAAAATTTTGTTTGATGTACCTTATTAGAATGGAGGGTATTTGATTCTACTGAAATGTAAAACAACTCCATATCATTCTTCTTCATCTATATATTGATATCTTTAAACTCTTGAAAACAATTACACCTAATTTGATTTTTTTGCAATACGTTGTTGTGTGGATAAAAAGGGGATTTGCTTTATCTTAAGTTTATAAAAGACTGGTCGCTTTTTGGTAATTTTATTTTTTTTCATACTTTTGACATAGGGTGTGTTGGCGCAGGAGGGGCCCAGGGCTGCAGCTTATAAGACGAAAGCTGAAGTTTATATTTTTATAAATTTGTTTAGTGAATTTATTAGAGTTGAAGCTTATTGATGTAAATTGCATAAAAATATATCAAATTAATCACAGTCTTCTATAAACTCTTTTCTATGTGCTTGGGCTTATGAAAGTTTATGGCTTATAAACGCTTGAATAAGCCAGTGTTACAAACAAACCCATATCGATTATATAAATTGTAAAAACCTAATTATGTACTTATTTATAGAATTTTATTTATAAAAGGGTTTTTGGTTCTAATATAGTTGTTGTGCGGATTAAAAAGGGTCGGATTGCTTTTTGACCCTTGAAGTTTATAAAACAACAGGCGCTTTTTGTAGTTTTGTTTTTCAGATTTTTGACATGTATGCTCTTTTTGTGGATGTTTTTCTATACACGAAATTTAACAAACAATGATTCAAAGTAATTTTTACTTTTTATTAAAGGTTAATTTTATGAGAAGTGGTTGACACACTTCTAATTTTTATAGCGACACTCCTCATTATGAATTAAACGGTTGTACTTTTGGCATAGAATATTTTAACTGCTTGTATCATAAGTGTCCTATTAAAAAGTTAAAGTGTGCCAATCACTTCCCCTAATTTTATATAGAGTAAATTATAGAGATGGTCCATGTGGTTTGCTTTTATTTCACTCCTGGTTATTTGATTTTTTTTTTGCACGTAGAGTCACCAACTCTAAAACCCTTCACACTCATAGTCCCTTGACCAAACGACGTTGAGTTTGACTGTTAAACACCTCACATGTGACTTGCAGATGAGGGTATATATGTCATTTTAGTCCCTCTTTCTTTCTTATCATCTTCTCCCACCAATGTAGGTCCCACCACTACCCTTCTTTCTTTTTCATCTTCACCCATAAACACCCACCTCTCACCATCATTATTTCCAGTCATCAATATTCCGACCACCTCAATCAAACACCCATATTCCTTGTATGTTTAGATCAATAATAGATTATAAACATTTTTTTTGTTTTCATAACGAACAAAATCCTGATTATTTAGAGACACTTGAATAAACATATAGATCTACAATTAAATACCATCAAATTAGAAATCATTAAGTTATATTTAAGCAAAACAACAACTATCATTATCCATCCATCTACCAGTTCATGCAACTTCAATAAATAAACATGTAAATGTTTCAAATCAACATCAACAACAATTCTTTTTTACATTTTGGAATAAATAGATCCATTCTACACAAATAAACAATTTTAACCATCCTTTGTTTATGGACAATGTTTATCCCTCATTCCACTTTATTTAAAATGACAATTGACTATATCACTTAACACGTATAATCGAAACAACATTGAACCATCAAGATTAACTATTGAGATTAAAAGGCCTCAAGTCCCTCAAGATCTAATCTTTTTAACAATTACCAAAAAACAAGAAAATTATAAAATAAATAAATAAATAAAAATAATATTAATATTTAAATTAGCACAATTAACAAAGAGTTAATTACATAATTGGTCCTTAAGGTTAACCGAATCTTGCATAAATTGTCCTTGTGTCTTTTTTAAGCGGGTCATATCCTTGTGGTTTTGACCCATTACGGGTTTGGTCCTTTGCCCAACAATTTTGTTAGTTGACCGTTAATTTGAAGGATATTTTAGTCTTTTTCATGTATTTTCATTAAACAAAATTTAGTACTTATTTCACTTCATTAAAAATACATCACTACACATTCCACAACAACAACAACCGCCACTTCTGCCGGCCACCACAACAACAACCACTCTCACCACACTCGGCCACCACTCTCAACACAGGCGGCAACCAACACTACAACAAACGCCGCCAACACCACCACAACCAACCACCAACGTCACCACATGCCAAAGTTGACCACCAACACAACTACATCCTAGTCCCGATTCACATCAAAATTTGGCAATAAAGTTTTGGGTTATTTTGAAAGGTTTTGGTTGAATCAATTTTGATGGGTATAATTTTCGTAGGTTTTTTTATTTAAGTAAATTTTGATAGGTTTTTTATTTTATGAGATTTCATTTTGAGTATTCTTGTGGGTTTTGTTGAGTTTAATTAAAAAGGGTGTATGAATGGGTTTTGTGGATATGTGATGTTTGGGTTCAAAGATTTTTATCTAAGATCGTGTTTTTTTATTTTATTATTTTTTTTTAGTGAGAATTTTGGACTAGTGTCAAGGATTTTTAGATAGTTTGGTGGTGAATTAGAAAGGGTGTTTGGAATAAATTATGGTGTTAGATAAAGAAAATGTTTGCAATGGATTTATGGTTGAAATTTTTATACCATTTTGTAATTTTTTTATTTTGGTATTGGAATTGTGTTTTAAAGATTACAAAAGAAAGAATATTTAAGGAAGAAGAAGAAGAGAGCAATTTTGTCATTTCATTAGTCCTAAACTGTATTTGACAGTCAAACTAATAGAACTAGTAGTCAAAGGAGCAAACCTGTAATTGGTCAAAAACCATGAGGACATGACCCGTCAAAAAAAACACATGGACAATATATGCAAGATCCGGTAAACCTTAAGGACCAATTATGTAATTCACTCATTAACAAAAATATTCACACAGATGAATTGAAAAGGTCTTGAGATCCAAACTTTAAAATCTCAAACATTCAAAAATATGCCACTGTTCTCTATTTCTTGTTTAGCATCAAACCCAAGTTGCTGAAAACCAGGAGGCACTGTCGGGGCGCCATTAGTAGCAGAAGTCAAAGTAGTTGTTGACTTTCCACTGTCAGAAGGGCTAGTAACATTCAACTGAGGTTGGAGCAACACTTTTAGAGACCCGGGTACAGTGGCTCATGGCTTGAGCCATAGCCTTCAACGTGAGACTATGGCACGACATACCATACCGTAACTGGGCTGGTAAGGCTTGGCGCCGTGGCCACCAGCCCACGCCATAGCAACTTTTTTCCGCTTTTTTTGTTTGTTTTCGGTTTGTTTGTGTTTGTGATGTTCTGTGTTTGATATTTTATGTTTGTGTGATGATATTGTGAGTTTCATTTTTTTTTTTTATGTTTGTGTTTTCGGTTTCATTTTTTTGCAGGTGAACGAGCTGAGGAAGAAGATGACTAAAAATGGGTATGGATGTATGGATGGATAGGAGTGAACAATGACTTTACTTTAGTTTAGTGGTAAACAAATGGGCCACGTAGTAGATGGATAGGAAACTTTCAAAAAAAAAAAAAGTAGATGGATAGGAGTAAAGTCAATGCGTGTTTGTGATGTGTTTGATATTTAAAAAAAAAAAAGGTAGTAGCATTTAAGTATAACGTGTACCATTTAAATATAGCTTTTTTTTTTTTAAAACGTAGTAGGTGTGTTTTGAAGTGTAACATTTAAGTATTGTAGGATTTTAAAGTATTGTAACATTTAAAGTGAAGTATTGTAGCATTTGATAGTATAGCATTTAGTATTGTAGCATTTATGCTTCAACTACCCTATTATTCTTTCAACTTTTATATATACTTTCACTATTATTTACTTCTCAACACCTAAAACAATACTTATTTTTTCATCAACAATCACTATGAATCCCAACAACTATGATCATTACGATATTTATTTTCAAGACGAATCGGAGTGGTATATGCGCGGTTTTGAAGCTTATGAACAATTTTTAGCTTTGTATAATTCAGAAGTCGGGAGTTCGAGTTCGGGTTCGGGCCGTTACCGAATTTAATGAAATATTCGTTAATCCACAACCCAATATTCAACGTACTTGGGTCGAACGATGCGACTTACATATTAGGAAAATCAAAGAACTTCGAGATAGAAAAGTGCACAACGAACTTCGACAAGACATTATCGAGCATTTATGGAACCTTAATCACTAAATTGTATTTTTTTCAGATCGTTATTTTGTTTGTATTGTCATTTTATGTACTTTTTTATTTTTATGTAATGTGTTTTATATTAATGAAATTAAATTTTTGTACTTGTTTATGGTTGACAATAAATGAGATGACTTAAATGAGGAAGATGACTTATCAATGGTTGACAATAAATGAGATGACTTAAATGAGGAAGATGACTTATCAATGAAATTACCTCTATCTCTTTATAAATACCTCTCATATTTTTTACATACAACACACTATCACTCTATCTCTAATACTCTCATTTTCGTCCAAATGAATCCCAACAATAACCAACAATGGGTCAACGCTATGCTAACCGATCCACAAAACCAAATACCGAATTCATCATCTTCTTCTAATCCGAATACACCAACATCCGCAAATTCCATCTCATCAAACTTTAACCAATTTCCATTTCAAATACCAAATCAATTTACCGCATATAACCCATATCTCAACCAATTTTCACCTGAAGAACAATTGAAATTTCAACAATTTCAACTTCAACAACAACTCCGACGAACACAACTTTCCCAACAACTATTCCAACAACAATCTCAACAACAACCTCACCAACAATCTCAACAACCATCCCAAGAAGAACCTTAAGAAGAACCCGATGAAACCGAACCCGTTGGCACGTTTTCACAAAAACGTACCAAAAAACCCAAGGATAAACCTGAGGGATCTAATTCTAGTCGAAACTTGTGGAGCCAAGATGAGGAGTTAATTTTGGCCGAATGCTTCATACAAGTATCCGAGGATCCAAATGTGGGCGTTGATCAAAATAAAGACACGTTTTGGTATAGGGTTCTCGAAATTTACAATAAAGAAGCCGAAAAGAAAAAGATTGTGAAGCGTACTAAGAACATGTTAACGGGGAAGTGGACTCCGTTGAATAAAGATGTCAAGAAGTTTAATGACCTTGTCGATGAAACTCAAGCTCTTAGCGGGGAAAATGATGAAGATTTGATGTCACGAGTTCATATAATTTTTAGCAGAATCGCGGGTTACACTTTTAAGCACAAAAGTGCTTGGTTTTTTTTGAAAGACAAGCACAAGTGGAAAAACCCCGATTCAACACAAGCAAGACGAAACCGCTTACGGGTAAATGAAGATGAGCCCGAACTCTTTGGAGATGATCCGTTGCCACGTCCCCCCGGGAAACAAAGGCCTTCAAAAAGTCAACGGTCTTCAAACTCATCCGCCTCTTCCGGTTCTAACCCGGTTATGTTTCAAGAAATGTTGCAACAACAATACGCTTTGGACCGTGAGGCGAAATTGGAAAAGTTGGAGCGTGAGACGGCAGCGAGAGTTGAATTAATCAACGCTCAAAAAAGGAACGAGGAGTTGAAAGCCGAAGCACTTTATGCACAAAAAAAGGCCGAAGATTTGAAAGTCTTGAAAATCAAAACAAAGGATATGGATCCGGAAGACGCGACTATCATCGAGGCGGAAAAAATAAGGATTCGGGCCGAATTTTTTCTCAAAAACTAGATTATTTCTCTTTTTAATGTATTGTTTTAATTTGATGTCTTTTTTTTTTTTTTTTTTAATGTGTTGTATTTTTAATTTATGTAATGTTTTTTTTTAATTAATGAAATTAAATTCTAGTTATATATATTTTTTATATTAAATGAAAAAAAAAAATCGATGGCACCAAAAAGTGGTGTTATAGCTAGGGAGGGGTGTTTTGGTGTTATAGAGAAATCTGGTGCCATGGAAAAAAGGTGCTGAGGTGGCATCACTTTTTCCATGGCACCACCCATGGCACCACCCACGGCACCAACGGTACCCAATGCTCTTAGCAGGGTGGTAATGGAGAAGCTGGAAAACCAATTGGAGTTGACTTCTTTTTAGGCCTTCCACGACCCCTTCTCGATGATGGTTTCTTGGGAAGAGAGAAAGGAGATAGCGATGTATTAAAGAGAAAAAGAAAAGTGGTAATGAAGTTGGATAAAGTGTTGGTCGTCGTGGGGGCATAAATAAATAAAGAAAAGAGTTTTGCTATTTTATTGTTTTGTATGGAAATGATTGAGATAAAAAGACAACGCTACCCTCATGTGCAAGTCATATGAGGGGTGTTTAACTTTTAAAACTGACGCCGTTTGGTCAAGGGATCATGAGTGTTAATGGTTTCGGAGTTAGTGATTGACTGTGCAAAAACAAAAGTCAAAGGACTAAGAGTGTGAGTCAATGCAAACCACATGGACCATCTTTGTAATTTACTATTTTATATATCCTCAATTTAAACTCTTAAATGTCATACTTACCTAACCAAAACCCATAATATCATATATACCAAACTAGCTAAACGACCCGTGAAATTCACGGGTATTTTTAAGTAACGTCTAAAAAGTAGTAAATGATATTGTGTTATGAAGTTATAAGTTAGAAAGATTCACATCTGAATAAACAAACGTAAAGTATACAGTTGATAATTATCAAACATATACGTTATATGGACCACAATAGTAAAATAATCTAAAAAAGAAAACAAACATCTTCTATCCATTATTTCTACTAATGCGGGGTACGTGTACATGTAGATGTGATCATAAATTGTGTACCACTTCTTTGTAGACCACGTTTTATTAAGTGTTTGTCTATTGATAACAAAATATGCCTTTTATCTTGTAAACAGAAACATACATTTGTCCATGTGTGAAAACATGCCATGGGAGATACAAACCAACATTTGTAAGTGAATTTCAATTGCTCATAGCAAATGAAATGAACACAAAATATTGTTTTTTATAATCTTTAGTGGTAAACGTTTATCCAACCGAGTAATTCTCAACCTTTGGATTATCACTGTCTTTCAAACGTGTATTTCGTTTATTATCTTTGCCTCGTAACAACTTGAAGTCTTGTTAATCCGCTGGACTGATCAATGTATCTCAACAACATTATCGAGACACCTACTTTTAATGTAAGCCTGTTGTTTGAAACACTTGAGATTGTACTTCAATCCATTGATAAATTTGTGAGAGAAAATGGATTCATTTATAGCGGAATTGCTTTTAGATTTATCATTGTCGTCGCAACTTAAATAAACCTTTTTACCCCCATCAAATGTTCAAGAAATGATCATTTATCGCATCTACTACCTTAGTCGTGGGAGGCAGTAGTCCATTTCTTGGAAATAGATCACATCATTTATGTGACTCAAAAAGGTTGAATAAGTAAAATCAATAACATATGACACCGGATCATCTAACCCGTCAATGAGAATCTCATCGAGTATGTAATAAAACCTTTCATTAAAGGATTGGATAATAAGAATATTTTCAAAAGAAAAAGTAAAACAATAACTTATATGGTGTGGTAAAACTTGTGTTTTTCTTCATAGCTTCTGTTTATATGGAGACTCGTCAAAAAATTAGATCAATGTAATTTAGAAAAGTATTTATGGGATTTTTAACAACTCATGTTTATGGAGTGTATGAGTTGAGATCAATATAGATCACACATTTTTCATAGATCTAATGAACCAATTGTATCTATCCATTTCTCATCAAAATCAATAAAAAAAACTACTGTTTACTATTTTTTTTAAAAACTAAAATATCTTACAAACACTAAATCTTTAAGCGATGAAAAATACACTATCGCGACGATAATTTTCTTATCTTTTAGTAAAAGGTCTCTTCAATATACTTTCAGCGAACCTTTTTTTTCGAGTTTTGTTTTGGTGTTAAAATTTCCGTCTTGGGAATCACGTGTGATTTCACAAATCACATGTTATTTTTCAAGGCGTAAATTTCTAACACTTACAAAAAAATGTCAAAAAAATGTTTCTCGAAAGTATATATAGAAATGCCCCTCTATAGATAGATGATTTAATTCTCATCGTGATGGTATAATTTTTTTCGCGTAACGATTAACGGTTTGCGAGATATTAAATTTAAAAAAAAAAATAGTGAAATTTATCTTTTTGTTTTGACTTAAAAAATGAATGACTAAGATTGGTTAATTGAATATTTAGAGAATATGAAATCTACATTGAACTCGATAACAACATAAGATAACTAACAACATTTTTTGATAAACAAACAAATTTGATTGTATATCATCAGAGATTAATAATTTAACAAAGTATCACACATGCATAAAACAAAGTATAATGAAACTAAAAAAGTGATTACATAGATGATATGAAAATTATTCATAATGAAAGAACTATTTATTCGAGTTTGTAGTGAACGATCAAAGTCCAAGTAAATGTTAAAAAAAAATTATTTGAATTTCGAATTCTACAATAAAAAATAATACATTATCTCTAACAATTCCCAGTATAAAATTTAAATGTTTTCCTCAATTATCTATCATCATTTAATCATCATACCAATAGACTTCATTGATACAAAATTTAAGTGAATCAAGTACATAGGTCACCTGCAAAGTCGAATTCAATGATGAGCTTTTTTCCGCATATATTACATGAAGACTCATTAAACGCTACATTCACCTATAAAGAAAGCAACAAAGTGAAGAGAATGTTAGTTTCATGAAAACAATAGCAACAATATATTAAAGAACAAATATAGATTGTTTTTTTCATACATGGTGAAAAAACTAATGAGAACCTGAGACAATTAACTTATTGTTCTAATGTTTAGCTGGTATAAAATCATCTCTATCTCTACTATATAAAGCATTTTGGACTTTTATTTTTAAAAGTTTTAAATTTTTTAAGCATACACACTTGCTATTATTAGTAATATTAAAATAAAATTTAAAATTACATTAATTGCACATATTATGCCAGTAAATTGGATGTTACAATAATAAGATATAACTAATATAATGAATTTATTATGTTTTTAGTAAAAATCAATAACATTTTAAAATTTGAATATAATAATATGACATATTAATTTTTCATGATCTCACAACACAAATACATATCTTTAGAAACTATCATTCATTATAGGATGTCGTTAAATATAATTCGTCATAAAAATATAAAATTAGAAAATCATTAAACATTCACCTCCAAACCTCCGTTGCTTTGCGCGTGAACCATGCTAGTATTGGTAAAAGGCAATCGTTCATAAAGATAATTGACTTTATGACATTATTTTAAATATATATATATTTTTCTTATTTATACCCAAAGCTCCATATAGACACCATGCTCTTGATTAAATGTACATGTGAATTCACTAAGATATGTATATGTAGAAAAGGATTTGAATCGAAAATAAATGGAGATAGAATATTTAATTTTATATATCCTATAAAAGGAAATCAAGCAAAATCTTCTAGAGTTTTATTTTAACTGTATATAAGACAAGTTACATTGGGTTTGTTAGCTTGAATACCTTATTAGAAGCAAATCGTGGAAAATCACCTTCAGAGAGACTCGAAAGAAACCGGTTTTACTATTACATATTTACATCCATATTATTATTTTCTTTACTTGGATCCCCCAAAACCCAAGTAGCCTAAAATCATCGTGATAAGTCATAACCAATAAATAAACATACAATCCAAAATCAGATGCAAAATTACATCGATAATCAATGTTATATCATGAAGAATAGAAAAAGAAGAGAGGTTCTTATAGTCTTGACTTACCTAATTGAGAGATTGAAATATCCATTTTGTTTCATAAAAAATAGTAAAATACACAGCATGCAACACGAGACAATTAGCAATTGATCCCTAGAGTTGAGATCCATATAGAACTCATATTTGTTATATAACCAATGGACCAATCATAGTCATTCATTTTTTATCTAAATCATTTTCCACATTTTTTTTTAAAACAACATATCTTGCAAACCGTAAATCTTCAAGCTACAAAAAATACATCATCATGACGAGAATTAAATTATCTTTCTATAGATATGCATTGTTATATACTTTCGACGAAGTTTTTTTTTAAAATTTCGCCCTGAAAAATCACATGTGATTTGTAAAAATCACATGTGATTCGTAAAAATCAAATCACATATGATTTTAACAAATCACATGTGATTTTTACAAATCACATGTGATTCTTCTGGACGAAATTAAAAAAAAAAAAGTTCGTCGAAAGTATATAACAATGCATATCTATAGAAAGATAATTTAATTCTCGTCGAGATGGTATGATTTTTTTGGTGTAACGATTAACGATTTTTGAGATATTTAATTTTAAAAAAAAGGGTGAATATATTTTAATAAAAGAAATAAGTGGCTATGATTGGTTGATTGGTTATATGACAAATATGAGTTCTATGTTGAACTTTTTATAATATGGCCAACAAAGACTATACGTTAGCTACAAATACAAAAATCAACTTGAGAGTAGAAACATAAAACAAAAAGCTCTCCAATATAAATTTTAATCACTGTAAACATGGTGAACTGCAAATAACATCCCACGAACTCAAACTTTTTGGTCAAGTTTCAAAGTTCTTTCTAACATTCATTAACATGCCATGATCAATAATAAAATATTTTTTTATAAAGAACTTTAACGATACCCTTATAGCAAATGGAACACAAACCAAGTACAACTTCATGATCTAAACAAAAAGTAGATAAGATGATTTTATATAGAGCAAATTGCATAAAAAGGTATCCATCTTAGATTCAATTTCAATTAAAGATACATTTTTTTTTTTTTTTTTTTTCCCCCTCAATTTGTAGTAACCGACTTTTTTTTAAGCCGATTTAGGTTTTTTTCTAATTTCTGTTAACTATTTTGTTAGTAAATTACATGTTTGGTCTTTGAGTTTGTATAGACATTTCATGTTTGGTCCATTTTCGTCCGTTTTCATACGTTTACATACGTTTTCGTCCGTTTTGATACGTTTACATACGTTTTCGTCCGTTTTGATACGTTTTGATCCATTTTTACACGTTCTTTTTTCTATTTTACACGTTTTCGTCCGTTTTTGCATGTTTTCGTCTGTTTTCATGTTTTCATCTGTTTTTACACGTTTTCGTCTGTTTTTACACGTTTCCGTCTGTTTTACATGTTTTCGTCCGTTTTTGCACGTTTTCGTCCGACGCTTTTTTGTCTGTTTTTAACGTTTCGTCCGTTTTTGCACGTGTTCGTCCGTTTTTGCACGTTTTTGTCCGTTTTTTGTTTCAGACCGTTTTTACACGTTTCCATCCATTTTTACATGTTTTCATCCATTTTTACACGTTTCCGTTTGTAAAAACAGAAGAAACGTGCAAAATCAGACGAAAACGTGTAAAAATGGACAGAACCGTGTAAAAATGAACGAAAACCTGTGAAAACGGACCAAAACGTGCAAAAACATATGAAAACGTGCAAAATCAGACGAAAATGTGTAAAAATGGATAGAACCGTGTAAAAACAACCGAAAACGTGTAAAAATGGACCAAAACGTGCAAAAACAGACGAAAATGTGCAAAACCGGATGAAAACGTGTAAAACAAACAGAAACGAGTAAAAAGGGACGAAAACGTGTAAAAATAGACGGAAACGTGCAAAAACAGACGAAAACGTGTAAAAACGGATGGAAACGTGTAAAAACGGACGAAAACGTGCAAAAACGGACCGAAACGCGCAAAAACTGACGAGAACGTGCAAAAACAGACAGAAACGTATAAAAACGGACGAAAACATGTAAAAGCAGACGGAAACGTGCAAAAACAGACGCAAACGGGTAAAAACGGATAGAAACGTGTAAAACGGACGTAAACGTGCAAAAACGAACGAAACGTGTAAAACGGACAAAAACGGGTAAAAACAGACAAAAACATGTAAAATGGACGAAAACGTGTAAAACGGACGGAAACGTATAAAAACAGACGAAAAAAATATGCAAATGTATGAAAACGGATGAAAATGGACCAAACATGAAATGCCTATACAAACGCAAGGACCAAACATGTAATTTACTAACGAAATGGTTAACGAAAGTTAGAAAAAAAAACCTAAATCGGCCAAAAAAAAGTCGGGTACCTTTAATTGAGAAAAAAAAGATCAGTACCTTTAACTGAAATTGGACCTAAGATGGGTAACAAATAAGATGATTAGTAACAAAAGTATGAAACAACATTAATACCCTTATAGTAAAGTTGACTTTGATACGTTTAAATGGAGAGAACCAAGAACTGTATCATCCAATCTTAATAGAAGTTGGAAATGAATGTAGATCAGAATGTCAGAAACATAAAATACGTTTGTGATATGATTTGTATTTTTACATAATGTATAATAGGAAGTTTTAATTTGATTCAATCATTTATATACCGTCGTAATTCATTTCCTAAATTAATTGGCTTTGACATTTTTCATATGGTGTAACTTTTAGTCAATTATCTTTGCCACATGTCAAGCCCAGGTTAAGAGTTAATTATAGGAAAAATTAATTAGATGGCTTTTTAAAAACTGTGTTTTATTAATAAAGATAGATTTAAACACAAAATTTGTCAAATCTACCAAATTTACAAATTTATGCATTTTAAATTTTTTGAAAAACTTAATAATTATCAATTTGATATTTATAAACTATTTTACCCTTCTTAATATCCAGTAAGAAATTCCTTTTTATAGTTAATCAAAAGTGAATTTACCACTCTTAATAACCAATAGCAAATTCTTTTATACAGTTAATCAAAAGTGAATCACAACCGTTTGGATTTTGTAGTATCTGATATATATTTGAATATGAATAAGATAAGATGATAGTACATACAAGTACAAAACTATAGAATAAAGGTCGAAAATACTTGTAAGTATTAGCTTTTGGAATAAGTATGGGATATATTCTCATAAGAGATGACTCGAATATTGGCTTAACTTTTATCGAGGAGTAAATGAATACAAGTTAATTTGGATTTATTAAATTCGTTTGGTTTTTGAGTGTGAAAATATGTATGTAGGTTATACAAATATTTAATGAATCGTGGGTAAATAATATGTTTGGAGAAAGATATTATTTATAGTTTACACGAATGTGGCCTTGAAATAAAAATATGTGTTAACCATATTTACTTAACGAAAAGTGATACAATAATATAAGTTATATACACTTATAAAAGTTTTAGGATGAAAAGTGTCAAAGTGTTCAACTTTGAAGGGTTAGAGATGTAAAAACTATGCAAGTTACGATCTTATAAATGTTTTTAAGAAAAACATTAAGTGAGTTAAAGTTGGAGGGTTGAAAGTGTAAAAGATTTATATAAGTTTTAAACTTATAAAAGTCTTTTAAGAAGAGTGATAAATGTTGCTAAGTCGAGGGGTTAAATCTGCCAAGTCGTGAAACTTGCAAAAATAACACAAAAAAAAAAAAAAAAAAAAAAAAAAAAAAAAAAAAAAAAAAAAAGTAACCAACGTACTACCCAAGTGAGTTACTAGGCCATTCGTGTTTTATTTTACAAACTTCATTTAATGAGCTCTTTACTGTGTTGCATTTAGATATATGTTCACAGTGTCGTGCATGAGTTTGAGTTTGTGTGTACTTTCTTCTCCAAAGTGAGTTTTGCCATTCTTTCAAATGAGTTCTACAATAAGCTTTTAGTTATTGAAAGGAGGTCGAAAGAAGCACAAAGTTAGTCTCGACTTGCTTAAGTCTCGCGGCCCGATTTCCAAACGAACTCAAAAACTTTAAACCGATTTTTGTGTGGGGTTTTTCAATAAGCTCACTTAGTATAAGTCATAACATTCTGATAAGTACTAGTATTCCAAAGCCAAAATCTTTAGCACGAGTACATGTAAGTTCTAGTTACGTTAAGTTCCAAAAGACACTTACGTGTCGATTAAGTAGTAAATAAGCACGTGTTCATTCTTTTGAGCTTATAAGTATTAAGTTGAACAAGACATCACGCAGGCTTCATTAAACTCGACATGAGTCGTTGCATACTTGAAAAGTGAATGTGTAAACGTGTATATTTGTCAACTGTTTTACTATGTTAGCTATATATATCTTTAGTTTGTTAATTATGTTTAACCACACAAGACTCAAGTTGCTTAGTTTTAGGTTCTTACGAGCGGGTGATCCCGCGCGTTGCGGCGGAAGTGTTGTGAAACTTACAAAGGACTTAGCTTGCGACGACACTTAAACCTCAGGGACTATTTTTGCCATTTTGCCAAACTTACAAAGGACTTAACTTGCAACGACACTTAAACCTCAGGGACTATTTTTGCCATACTTAAACCTCAGGGACTATTTTTGCCATTTTGCCAAACTTACAAAGGACTTACCTTGCAACGACACTTAAACCTCAGGGGCTATTTTCGCCATTTTGCTAAACATTGCAATTAATGCACCTACTTTGGGGGAATTGTATGCCTTTTAGTATTATAAAGAGAATGTGGCATGTGTGAATTTAAGATGGGTTAGAAAACTTAAAACATGACACGAACGTAACGAATGTTTCAAACTAACTAAGTAACGAGACTGTAAGCTACTTAACGTATTGAAATAGGTTGAGAAACTTACGACACCAAAAGTGGTGGTGAGAAAAACGATTTGTAGGATTCGAACGGGGCCAAGTGAACTCGAACCTCCAAGATGGTAAACCCGTAACGTACTAAACCCGTAAGACTCTAGGAACTTGAAAACCAACCCAAAGAATTGCTTTCTCTCCTCTCCCTCTTCTCCCTCGTTACACAGTAGTAAAAATGAAAGACAAAAGCTTTGTGTTTGAGTTTCTGAGAGTTGTGAGATGTGTGAAATCACGCAAAGAAAGGTGGCTTATATAGACAAGGAGGAGCATGGTTCATATAATATTTAATCTCTATGTTGCATTGGAAATGAGACACTCCAACAAAATAGCGGCATATTCACACTTATTAGAGCATGTTGCTACATTTTAAAGTGTGAAAAATAAAAAAGTTCACACTAGTATGTGTGTGAACCAATTTGATATAGCAAATATTTTCACACTTTTATGTGTGATGCTTTATGAATATTTTCACACTTATAAGTGTGAGGATTTTAAAACAATTCTTCACACTTTTAAGTGTGATAATTTTAATTTTGAAATAATTCTTCACGCTTTTAAGTGCGATGATTTTGATTTGGAAATAATTTTCACACATTTAAGTGTGAGATTGAAATTCTTCACACTTTTTAGGTGTGAGGATTTTGAAAAAATTATTCACACTTTTAAGTGTGAATATCTTTAAAAAAAAGTTCACACTTTATAAAGTGCGAAGAAAAAAGCGTGTAAAAATGACATATTTGTTGTAGTGAGATAAAGGAAATGGAAGTGTGGTCTTGCTCAAGCGTGCATGGTTTTCGGCTGAGATGTTGGGTATGTTTAGGAGGATTCAAGCCAAATAAAACATACTACACAATGATCCTTGTAGTCAAAAGGGGAGTCAAGAGTATTTTAGAGTATTAGTTTAATACAAAGCCAGTACTAGGATTGTTGTTTGGTTAGCTTTAGACGCAAGGTAGGAAGGGAAAAAAAAGGTGTGGCTCTTGTGTTTTGTGTTGGCTCGACATGCAAAAGAGAAAAGACATAAAAGTATGTAGTGTGTGCGTCAGGAGTAGCAGGGAAGAAAAGAAAAAATATAAGTTATCACTTTGCTAGTTATATTGTGTCACAATACATTCTTGTGTTTCTTCTTATGGTTCGAGCAACAACAAGGCCCAAAGGGAAGTAGTAAGCTAGGATTTGTGTCAAAGCCCAAAGGCCAAAAATGTAAGGGTTCATTTGGTGTGGGTTAAGGGAGAAAACCGATCCAAGGGAAAAGTAAAAAAAAAGAAAAATTATTTAAGTTAATATTAGTAATTATTGTGAGATTAATAAATTAATATAAAGTAAATGATTTTGCCACGTCGAAAGTTATTTGGGATTCGATTCATGAATTGCTTACGTATTAGTTTCATGAATCGTAATTCAAAAGAAAAAAAATATAGCATAAATGAGGCAATGATCCGAGTTTATATTAGTTAAAGAAATGGAAATTTTTTGGGGTCTTACAGTACCTACCCCTTAGAAAAACCACGTCCCGAGGTTCAAGATGCGGAAATTGTCGAGGTTGATACCGTGAAAAGATGTGGGTATTCATGCTTGAAACGTGGCGTGGAAAAGAGGCTAGTCGTTCAAGAAAGATCAAGTGTCATGATGCCAAAAATAAAAGATAGGGAATTTATTAAACGGAGATATTCGGAATACAATGCGGTTACACAAAAGAGTACGTAAGATAGGAAACTTAAAGGATTATAACTCGAGAAGGCGGAGAATTTCTTTGTTGTCGTCACTCTATTTATGGTTGAAGTCTTGACGTACTTCTCTTTCTCCAAGGAGATAAGCTCTTCCTCGGGCTACTCCAATCTGGTTGTTTCCATTATGATCCTTGAGATTGGGACACTCATTCTTATAGTGTCCTCGTTCTCCACACCCGAAGCAAGTTACCACCGCCACCTGCTGCCAGCACCACAACTTACCACTGTTGATTTTAAGATACATGAATACAATAGAATCATATAGACACCAGAGAGTACACAGCTGAAGACTTAGAATCATAACAATAATTAATTAACTGAAAGATGTGTAACGTACCTCTTGCAATTGGTAGATCTCTTCAATTCAAGAACCCTAATTAGGGTTTATGTGGTTTAACGAATTGACCCTTACCGTTATTCAATTCAAACTAATTGATGTAACAATAGTGTGTTACACCACGTTTTTGTACACACGTACTATTAGCGATTCGATGTGAATGCTAGTTCTTGATCACAATAGAATAACCAAACACCATTGTTATGCTCAAGGTCAATCGTAAATCCCTTACAATGGGGATTCACTCGTCGACCAAGAATAAGAGGGAAGAAAAGAAGAAGTTTGGCCTTCTAATGAAATCAAGTGTACCAAAGGATGAATACATGGGGATGTATTTATAGCCTTATGGTAGATGTCAAGTTTACTATGGTTTCCGATGTGGGATTCCATAGTTTCGGCCAAAAACAAGCCCAAAAGAGGGTTCCTAAAACCGTCTCTTGGCTTGTTTACTTTTCTTCATATCCCGTTGACATTTAACAACCAATAGTTACTTTCGATAAGTGCTTATTGCTCGTTTAGTCGTTTATTGTGAATTTAATAATTAAACATAATATTTTATATTAATTATTTAAACATCGAGTCTCATACGTAAAGTGTGCAATCCCGTGGTCTCGAGTTCGAATCCGGTCATACACATATTAAATATATCCATAAACCAACAGCTCCCACTTGGAGATATTTTAGTATGCGTAATGACATTGGTTAGCATCTAGCAACACGTCAATGACCCCAGAACAACTCGAGTATGGTTTCCTGGAAAAACCTTTTGATGATTCATCATCATACTTATCATTTTGTTTCTAATACCTGGACATCTATGAAATAAAAGAAAACTATGGTGCTTGTGGAATTTTTTAAAAGGGAAACCAGACTACCGACCATACTTTCATAAATATTAACTGAACTTGTAGTTTAATTAGCGGTCTCTACAAATTCCATTCGATAAGTACCGACTACTGACCATACCTTTTATTCCTCTGTGGACGTCTTTAGACAGAAACTAATAACCTCTACATATCTAAAAGACGCTATCATTACTAGTATTAACAGTACCATTTCGACAAAAGAGTATATCATTTTAACCACCTAGGCATTGTAAAATTAATATAAAGAATTCTGTGCCAAAGATGCAGTAGTTGAAAATATCAAAATTTCATCTGCCTTATCATTGATAATTGCTTTCTTTTTATTTGAATAGTGGGCAACCCTCCAATCGCCGACACTTCCTATCCCTGTTTCCTTTTCTGTTTCAAAATATATAACAGTTATAACGAAAAAGGAAAACATACCATTTTAAACTACACTAATACTTCCACAATTGCCCTAAATGTAAAATATTAAAATCTCATCACACTTAACATGTTAATTACCCTTGCAATTGAGCCAGTGGAACCTCATTAAAAGATCTGTTCTGCTTATTTTTTGTGAGATTATAAGAAAAAGAAGGGTTGTTCAATTTTATTTATCAACACTACATAACAGCATACATATATTCAGTTTTATATGTAAACTTTACGTTAACACTACATAAACAAATAACAAGAGAAGCATGTACAAACAAGAGCAGCAGACATATATTTGGCATAAGACGATATCGGCTGTCCATGGCCACAGTGCCATGATTCATAGTTTAGGCAGAATATGACATACCATATTTTATTAGTTAGGTTTGTTCTAGATATATTAGGAGTCATTATGCAATTGCTACCACTTCATTTTCAGGCTTTACTAACCTCCTAAGTACATAGTAATTTATAATTATGAATAGATCTTTCGAAAACCTCTAAGCTGACACGAGCTTAAATTCCAGGATCCTCATTCCAAAGTTACATATAGCAAAGAGAAAACTAGTTTGCAATGATATAAATGGATATTATGAGCAATGTTGCCTGAAAAGAATACCAAGTATGCAAAAAAAAAATAATAAATAAATAATAAATAAATAAAAGAGTATAAAATCACTGAAACACAAGTATTTCATAAAAGATATTCCAATGATCTATATAGCTTGAAATCATTTTGTATCATGTGTCAAAATATATAAGAATGGCCCGAACTCCTTTTGACCCAATAACAAAACCAAACCTACCCGTCTGTTTAGAAACATCACTACAACATTGATTGCAATTGGAGGGGACATTTTTTGGCTTTCGGCAGGGACATGTCCCCTCCTATAACTTTCAGCGGGGACATATCCTGGCCAAAGCGTCCCGCTAACACCTAGTCGTTGATACTTTTGGCGGGGACAATGTTAGCCTTTTGGCGGGGACTAGTGGGACCCACGGCATTTGGTCTGGTCAAAGATTGTCCATCGTGGCATTTCTTTTGGCGGGGACATGTCCCCGCCAAAAGTGAACTAAATTAACTCGAAAAAACACTAAAATGGTGATTAAGTTAATTAATCACACTTTTTGGCGGGGATTTGTTCAATCAAAGAATTTGTTCTTCTTTTTTGAAGACATCCACTAAATATTTGGAAGTGCGTATATTCACAAGGGTATGCTAATGCAAACATCATTCATTCAACCCAAAAAAGTCCAAACTGAACTAACCCCATTCCAAAACCACAAATAATTAACCAAGCCAGTAAACCATACGTGTCAAATTAAGCCCACACATAAGTGAAGCCACTAAAGTTCGCTCAAATGTGGTTTTCATTAGGTTCTGAGAAGTAACTTGTCAACATATCGCCGCAAAATCCCTTGGATTTTTTGGGTTAAATTCTAACTAAAATAGGTGAATGACTTAAAACATAAAGACAAAAGCCATACCTTGAACATATTTCAAGGCGAACCTTCTGTTGCTTGCAGTATAGTGTGGAGAAAAGCTGCATTCTTAATGTGTAGATCTTGGAGGGTCGTTGGCCGTTCATACTTCCTACTCCAATAAGTCCTTCGGAGACAACAAATTATCATTCATTCTTTTCAGCATAAGAAGTAAGTATGCTCATGTATATGGGGTGCACTTAATATTTCAATTCCCATGACCCATCTTCAGAAACATTCTTGGGATGATTTTCAAACTTTGACCCATTTAATTAGGAATGGGTCAATTTGGAGATATGTTTATATATTAATAGAGATATACTTTGTCTTTTTCTTTGGATAATGTAAAACAAATGTTTACGTGTTAATAGAGATAGACTTTTGCGCCAATTCTGTAAGCTTCTAAAAACATACCGTCCAGACCAGGAAACAAATTTTGGGCCTTTAAAACAAATTTCTTGGCACCCTTTACATTCAAAGATTTCTTTCGCCCTTGTTGCTTCATCCTTATTGCATTCCGTCCTTCACGAGTTCACGTAGTAAGCAGTTAATCTACTTCACCACTACCTTAAAAATGCTACTACATTAATAGTTTCAAGTAAACATGAAGATTAGGCAATATTCTGGCCCGAGCTAATGCTTAACCAAGCTACTACTTTTGATAATGATCGCGATTCTCAAACCTGATACAGATATACGAAGTTGATAGATTAAGCATAACGCACATGTATAAAGTATTCATAGAATGATTTCTCGCAGAAGTAAACACCTATTTTCCTCATTGTCACAGAACTAAAAGTTTTACTGTATCCAGATACCCTGTTCACTAGTCACAAACCACCAACTGGGCTTCTTCAACCCGTTTTCTAATAATATATCGCTTTTCATTTTATATATTTCCCGTTTGACCTATTATATATGTAAAAACTAACCAAAAGTGACCCGTTTCATGTAAATTGTCCCAAAAATAATAAACTTTCTGCGAGCATGTTTGGAAGATCTGGTTACTTACTCTCAGTCGGCAAATGGCACACGTCTTATGAGTGTCATCTTACTCTTTTCAAACTCGGGCACATCACAAAGAGGACTATCTGTTAAGACGGACAACAAAACTGTTAGTACAAATGCAACATTGTCTAAATGCATTCAAATTTTATGAAATTCAGAATAATAATAGTGCTGGATGTTAAATGACGCTTAGAGGTTGACTGTTAAATTGCATTATCTGTTCAATCAAAGAATTTGTTCTTTTTTGAAGACATCCACTAAATACTTGGAAGTGCGTATATTCATAAAAGGGTATGCTAATGCAGACGTCATTCATTCAACCTAAAAAAGTCCAAACCGAACTAACCCTTTCCAAAACCACAAATAATTAAGGGTGAGGATCCTCTCCCATTACTTGAGTCAAGTTGTAGATTGTGAGCCATTGGTTTTGATCTAATGGCTCAAATCAAAAGAAGTTCCTTTGATTTGAGCTATTGGATCAAAT
The DNA here is from genome assembly GCA_019973895.1 of Chrysanthemum seticuspe. NCBI lineage: Eukaryota > Viridiplantae > Streptophyta > Magnoliopsida > Asterales > Asteraceae > Chrysanthemum > Chrysanthemum seticuspe. The sequence continues at coordinate 13,714,024 of BPTQ01000009.1, forward strand.
CCAATGGCTCATAATTACACAACTTGACTCATAGTAAAGTATTCATAGAATGATTTCTCGCAGAAGTAAAACCATAGTAAACTATACCAGAATCCAAACACCTATTTTCCTCATTGTCACAGAACTAAAAGTTTTACCGTATCCAAATACCCTGTTCACCGGTCACAAACCACCAACTGGACTTCTTCAACCCGTTTTCTTGTAATCTATTGCTTTTCATTTTATTTATTTCCCCTTTGACCTATTATATATAAAAACTAACCAAAAGTGACCCGTTTCATGTAAATTGTCCCAAAAATAATAAATTTTCTGAGAGCAAGTTTGGAAGATCTGGTTACTTACTTTCTGTCAGCAAATGGCACACGTCTTATGAGTGTCATCTTACTCTTTTCAAACTCGGGCACATCACAAAGAGGACTATCTGTTAAGACGGACAACAAAACTGTTAGTACAAATGCAATATTGTCTAAATACATTCAAATTTTATGAAATTCAGAATAACTTGCCTTTATTACTTGTATTTATTGTAGATTTTCGAGATATAACTCTGGAAAGAGTGGATGTTGTTTCGTTACATCCACCTTACTCAAATCTTGTGGCATTATCACACTTTTGAAGGATTTAAAACTTGAGTGAATAAAAACTCCATCTCAAGTGACATTAAACCTGCATCAAGTGAAATTTTGAAAAGTGAAAACGGATAACTGAAAAACCTAAATGCGAATCTGACTGTACAACAAAAAATTCTTTAACCCAACACAAATACTTGCAACATAAAATAATCACGCTTAGCTTTTCTTTCCACATGAACATGGACAAAGTTAGTATATACTAAAGTTATGCCATCAAGAAAGTTGTTCGATTCAGGTTATTTTTACCTTTAACCTTTAGCCTGTAAAATGGGTAAACCAATGACTCGTTTGATAGTCAATACGATGCTATTGATTCATTGGAAATAACATTAGTGTTGGATGTTAAATCCACGCTTAGAGGTTGACTGTTAAATTGCATTATCTGTTCAATCAAAGAATTTGTTCTTCTTTTTGAAGACATCCAGTAAATATTTGGAAGTGCGTATATTCATAAGGTTATTCTAATGCAAACGTCATTCATTCAACCTAAGAAAGTCAAAACCGAACTAACCCTTTCCAAAACCACAAATAATTAACCAAGCCAGTAAACCATACGTGTCAAATTAAGCCCAAACATAAGTGAAGCCACTCAAGTTCACTAGAAATCGCCGCAAAATCCCTTCAAAATTTTTGGGTGAAATTCTACCCCAACCTTTGCTACCCTTTAGAATCCTAACTAAAATTGGTGAATAACTAAAGAACATAAAGACAAAAGTCATACCTTGAACATACTTCAAGGCAAACCTTCTGTTTCTTGGAGTATAGTGTGGAGATAAGCTGCATTCTTAAGTTGCAGAACTTGGAGGGTCGTTAGTCGTTCATACTTCCTACTCCAATAAGTCCTTCGGAGACAACAGATTATCATTCATTCTTTTCAGTATACAAAGAAAGTATCCTCATGTATATGGGGTGCACTTAATATTTCAATTCCCATGACTCATCTTTAGAAGCATTCTCGGGACGAATTTCAAACAAATGGTTTTACTTCAGAATACCACATCTTTTATATACATAATTAATGTAGCAACTTTGACCCATTCATTAGGAATGGGTCAATTTGGTGTTATGTTTATTTATTAATAGAGATAGACTTTCTCTTTGGGTAAAGTAAAACAAATGTTTATGTATTAATAGAGATAGACTATTGCGCCAATTCTGCAAGCTTCTAAAACCTTTGTCGAATTTTGATACATTTGACCCAAAGAAAAGATAAAGCAAGCAGATCAGGTTAACAATACATACCTACAAAAGTGCTAAAATGTATCATTCAAAATTTATAGTAGGTTTCACAAATATGAAGAAATAGTGGCCAACAATGCACATTCTAAAATATCTAATATTATATGTCTAAAACGCACCTTGCTATCAACCTTAAAGACATGCTATTGAAAGGATTGGTCACTGCACCCGAAATACATAAATTAATATATGCAATATTACAGGACACTGGATGATGTCATAACTTACGGATATCATTCAGAAATAAGGACCCTATCTTAACATGCTTATATACATTCAAAAAGTCATTAGGAACCTCAAAGCTTAAGCTTGTAACGTAAACTAATGATAAGCGGCAAACATACAACATAAAACAGACTGCGTTGCATAACGATTTTATATATTCAATGGCGATTTATATAATCGAAGGGATTCTTGCAGGTCCATAAGGCCAGCGGAAACCAATGAGGGCAATTGCAGTTAACTTACCGACTATCCTTATAGCCTATTTAATCTATAAAATCAAATACAATACCTAACACTTGCAGCATACTTCTATAGAAGTAATGAATTGTCTTGTCCTTACGCGCGTAACAGAATTGCAGACAAAAAAAAAGTTTGGCCACTAACCAAACAATCTATTTCATTGAGGCATAAAAACAAACAGTTGATGTGCATACATACATAAACCACTAATGAACACCTTAATTCATCAACTAAAGTAACAAAAATCAAACACCCATATGAGCAATCACAATTTTAAAACAAACCCAAATCGATTATATAGATTGTAAAACACTAATTATTTATATACCTTATTAGAATCAATCTTTAGCCTTAAATAATTTTTATATACCTAACCATTCAATTTCACTTTTTCTCAAAGACGGCTATAAAAAATCAAATAAAATTAAATAAAAATAATAATCAGTTAAATAGTCAACTAGTTCAGTTACAAACCTGCATATCCAGCTGATTATGCAGGAGACGAACTCGAGCTCTCAACCGGATCTAAACTTCCGGCCAATGGAGGAGAACCGGTGACCGGCGCCGGAGAAGATGATTGTGACGGAGGTGCGGTGCTGTGGCTGGTGGTTGTGACTGCCATTGGTGATGGTTGTTGATGAGTTGACTTTTAAAGAGGGGAAAGTGGAGAGTACATATACTGTTTCTCAATTGTTATATGGGATGATTTGCACTTTTTTTTTTTTTTTTTTTTTTTTCTTTAACATAATTTTATATAAGATGCTTACTGTACAACATTATAAGTGATGAAAGAAAAAGAAACAAAATTAGTGTGCAAATCAACCCCTTATTATTATCTCTATATACTAAAGCACCAGGTCGGTGCATATTAAAAAAACATGTCGGTACTGTTGCTGGTGGTTGCGACTGCCATTGGTGATGGTGACGTAAGTTGTTGGTGAGTTGACTTTTTAAGACGGGAAACTTGTTGATTGTGACGTAAGTTGTTGGTAATAGTGTTTCTCAATTGTTTATACCGGATGATTTGCACTTTTTTTTATTATTATTATTTAAAAAAAAATTATACAAGATGCCATGTCTTCCGTTCACCGTGACAATGTCACAAAATATCCATAAATACCAAAAAAAATAAAAATAAAAATAAAAAATAATAAAATAATAAAAAAAACGGGTTAGGCGTAGTACTTTGACTATACTTTTGAATCCACATTAAGGAGCCTACTATTCAAGGAATTAACGATGCCAATGTGTATACAGTGAATGTCTGTTGGGTGTAATTGTGGTCCTAAACAATGAAATATGTCATTTGGTTTTTCACTCATTTGTTAACAATGAAATATGTCTCTTCATCCCTAATGTTTGCCAAAATCGCAAATAACACACCGAGAGAAAAAAAAATTGCAAATTAGTCACCGAGAGCAAAGTTGCGTTCATTTTATGCCACCGAGAGCCAAGGAGAGCTAACATTCGTCAGGACCCTCATTAGTCAAGGTCAAACGCATGTAAAATGACTAATATGCCCTCGTCCTCTTCCCCACTCTCACACCACATCCCAAACCACCACCCTCTAGCACCACCATCAATTCCCCTCAATACTACTGTGGTCGTCGTACTATTGTTTTTCTCTAAAAGAAACTTGACCACCTCAATAGTGCATAAGAACATTCAAAAGGTTTCACCACCACCACCATCAGTCAAATTAATATAAGATTGAAACATTCACACGCATTCCTTAAATGAACGAACGCATGAAAATTCATCTACATTATGTAACTTTTCACATAGCACCTAACGAAAGATATAGCACTCATCTCGAAACCAAATTCCATATTAACATACTAGTATCCACCTCTAAGTAAAACTCTTAATAATATTATAGATCAATAACCGCCACACCGCGTCTCAGCATCTATGAATCTTAAGCCATAACTACTACTTATAACAGAACTTCCATCCAGAAGTACCTAACCATTTTATTTCACTTTTTCTAAAAGACGGCTATAAAAAAAATCAAATAAAATTAATTATAAATTAAATTAAATTAAAATAATAATCAGTTAAATAGTCAAATTCAGTTACAGAACCTGCATATCCAGCTGATTATGCAGGAGACGAACTCGAGCTCTCAACCGGATCTAAACTTTCGGTGACCGGCGCCGGAGAAGATGATTGTGACGGAGGTGCGGTGCTGTCGCTGGTGGTTGCGACTGCCATTGGTGATGGTGACGTGGCGTTGTTGGTGAGTTGACTTTTGAAGACGGGAAAGTGGAGAGTACATATACTGTTTCTCAATTGTTATATGGGATGATTTACACTTTTTTTTTTAAACATAATTTTATACAAGCTGTACAGCATACTGTATAACACTATAAGTGATGAAAGAAAAAAAAATTAGTGTGCAAATCAACCCCTTATTATTATCTCTATATACTAAAGCACCAGGTCGGTGCATATTAAAAAAAACATGTCGGTATATATATCATAACTTCTCTCGGAAAATAGTAATAAAATACTTGGGCAAAGCAATAATCCACTTTCATTTTTTGTCCGTTGGGCTTTTTATATCAGCTTTGCCGACTCCCTTTGTGGTCATTGTTAAACACGTGGCTTCACCGCTTGTGATTCACCAAAAAGACACAATCCTCATAAACCTTCTTCTTAAAATAGATCTGACGGACGGTCCGTTTTTTTCACACGTACCAAAAATGTGAGGTGGGTTTTTGGTATTTTTTGTGTTTTTTTTATTTTGTTGATGAGTTGATGAGATTGTCGATGTGTGTTAATGCTTCCCCCAATTAGGAAGCATTAAGGGTTTAGGTCCGCATTTCTTCTCGATTAAAAAGAAAAGAAACACTCCTTAGTACCCACATACACACAGTCGCCACACTTGATGGTTAAATGCCAAGCTTGCACTAAAATCGCAAATAACACACCGAGTGAAAAAAATTGCAAATTGGCCACCGTTGCTTTCATTTTATGCCACCGAGAGCTAAGGAGAGCTAACGATCGTCAGTACCGTCATTAGTCAAGGTCAAACGCATGTAAAATGACTAATATACCTCCGTCTTCTTCCCCACTCTCACACCACATCAAATCCCCTCAATACTAATGTGGTCGTACTATTGATTTTCTCTAAAATAAACTTGACCACCTCAAAAGGTTTCACCACCACCATCAGTCAAATTAATATAAGATATATCCTGTCCATCATACATTGAAACATTCACATGCATTCCTTAAATGGACGAACGCATGAAAATTCATCTACATTATGTAACTTTTCACATAGCACCTAACGAAACATATAGCACTCATCGCGAAACCAAATTCCAGAATAACAGAATAGTATCCACCTCTAAGTAAAACTCTTATTGATATTATAGATCAATAACCGCCACACCGCGTCTATGAATCTTAAGCGATAACTACTACTTATAACAGAACTTCCATCCTATACCTAACCATTTAATTTCACTTTTTCTCAAAGACGGCTATAAAAAAATCAAATATAAATTAAATTAAAATAATAATCAGTTAAATAGTCAAATTCAGTTACAAAACCTGCATATCCGGCTGATTATTCTGATTAGGAGACGAACTCGAGCTCTCAAATTCAGTTATTAAACTTCCGGCCAATGGAGGGGAACCGGTGACCGGCGCCGGAGAAGATGATTGCGACGGAGGTGCAGTGCTGTCGCTGGTGGTTGCGATTGCCATTGGTGATGGTGACGTAAGTTGTCGATGAGTTGACTTTTAAAGACGGGAAAGTGGAGAGTACATATAATAGTGTTTCTCAATGGTTAGAGCATCAACAATGCTCAAACATTGAAAAGCTTTTCAACATTTAATTTTATTACTTTTTTAATATGAAAGAGTCATTCTAATTAATGCTTCCAAATTTTTGTACATTAATGCTTCAACCGCTTGAAGGATACCAAGTCATGCTAAAAAGCTATTGGAAAAGCCCAAGTTTGCAATGCAAAAAAGTATTTGAATGACTTTTTCAAATAGTAAAAAGCTTTAAGCAAAGCCATCCATTGCTGATGGTCTTATATATATTAGAGTAAAATGCAGAAATCGTCCCTCGTCTTACATAATTGCAGGCGGCCTCCCTGTGAGGAAACTTTTGGATCATTTTAGCCCCTGGCTTTAACGGGCGTTAAGTGGATTCCGTTAACAATTACACGTTAGCCCCTTTTGGCTAACGACCGTTGCAGCATACATCCTTTAAACTAACGACCATTTATAATTTAATATTTTTGATTTATTTAAAGTTTTATTTATTTTTATATTAATTTTTATAAAAAAGTATACATTTTATATAAGTTTGTATACGTTTTTATATAAGTTTTGTATACATTTTTATACACGTTTTTATATATGTTGTTGTAAATATTTTTATACGTTATTATATACGTATATAATGTTATTATATACATTTTTATACACGTTGTTAAATTTTTTTTTAATTTATACACGAAATATGACATCCCAATCGAAATGTGAACATAGTCTCCGGACGAAATATGACATCCCAGAAAACGCATTTAGATGTGGTTTGGCACCACCGAAGTAGAAAAACTTGGAATATTGCTAAATGTATTTTAGATATGTATCATTAATTTTATTACTTACCCAGTTACAAGGGTGTAAATGTGTTCAGTTTCATTAGCTTTTCATTTTATAGGGTGCCTATGTTACTCAAGTTGATACGCCCAAGATTGTAAATGACGTGAATAGTTTTTGTTCAATTATGTAACATTTGGATAACAAGTACCAAACCTTACTTTGTCTAAATTTATAAATAAATTTATGAATATCTAACTGAATTTTCATAAGAAAGCGGATTTGCATCGGATTCAGGCGTCCGAGAAGCACTACGAACATTATGCAATGGAAATCTAATCCCTAGTTGAATACATAAGAAAATACATTTAAATCCAAATTTCACATTAAAATAAAGTTATATAATTTAATTTGTTTAAGACTTGCATACTTAAACGGGTTCACGGATTGTTAGTTTAATACTTGCTCAACCAAAACACAACTCATTTATTAAATGGGTTAAACGGGTTAACCTGTTTTTGAACCAAACTTGTATATCCTCAACCCAAAACCTATTTAATTTCGTGTCGGATTAGTATCGTTTATCGTGTTGTGTCGAGAATTGCCACCTCTACTTTAAATCACATAAAAACACACACTTAAATCGCATAAGAAAACACTATTTCTTTTTTATCCTTCATCTTATTTATATTTACACTTTTACCCCTTCAACTTTCATTTTAAAAACAAATAACTTCCTTCATAAATCACATAAAAAACAATCTCTATTTAGTGGTGTTTTTGTTTACATCTCACCTCCCTATAAATCTTTTCAACGTGATCAGGAATCGTTGTTGTATGTTGTAATGCTCATTATCCTTTATCTTATCACAATCTTTCACTTTTAACCCTTCAATTTATATAAAATGAATAAAAGCACCCTACAAATACAAACTATAATTAAAAACATCGACTATACCAATCAATTCATAGGGTTTTAATTCAGTTAAGAGTTAACTACAATTTTGGTTGTTGTGGTTTGTTGGATATTTCACTTTTGGTCTATTTTTTTTTTAAAAAAAATCGATTTCAATAAAAAACTGAAACATTCGTTCTAGGTTTGGTCCAATTTTAACAAGCACCGTTAGTTTGACTATGTTGATAATTAATTAAAAGGGTACTTTCGTCTCTTCATGTATTATACTACAAAGTAACAAAATAAAAGAGCCCCACAACCTCTTTCCTCATTATCACTTTCTCAAACAATTTCTAACAACCACCACTATGCTGCTCTAACAAAAATCCCCAAACTTTATAAAAATAAAAAACCCTAACCCTCTAATTTGAAGAAATGAGAGATTAGTGGAGTTAAAGATGATTAAATCGTTTATCTAATTGTGAGATGTTTTTTAATGATGCGGAAAGTATCACTGAAGAAGAACAATCTGCTAGATATGCAACCTCACATTAAGGTAACTTGGGTGTTTGAGATAATGTTTCTAATCTTGTTAACATGATGAAACTTTTGTATCTGCAACTAGCAATTAAAATTAATTATAAATTAAATTAATAATCAGTCAAATAGTCAACGTGATCTCCAGCTGATTATGCAGGAAACGAACTCGAGCTCTAAACTTCTGGCCAACGGAGGAGAACCGGTGACCGGCGCCGGAGAAGATGATTGCGAAGGAGGTGCGGTATTGTCGCTGGTGGTTGCGACTGCCATTGGTGATGGTATGACGTTTAAAGACGGGATTTTTTTTTTTTTTTTTTTTTTTTTTTTTTTTTTTTTTTTTTAAGGAATGGAATGGGATGGGAAAGGAAATAAAAATATGAGTGTTCTTAAGTTCTATTTAGAAGGAACAATAGGGGACGGGAAGGGGTGAGGGAGATGTTATGGGTTTTTGTTTGTAAAATTGTTCCTCCCAATATTGGGAGGATTAGGAAAGAAAGTGTTTTACTAACATCATGGCTTGTGTAAATGTACAATTATACCCTCGTCAGTGGTTCTTGACAAAAGTGATCGTCTAATCAGTCAATAGCAAAAATAATGATCAAGTGACAATTTACAAATAAACAATGATATACAAGGTAGCAGATAAACATTATTAAATGTTTCTTACAATCTCGTATATATTTTCAATTGCTAACATTGATATTATACTTTCTTTTTTATTATAAATAATACTTTTCCTAGTAAAGAAAAGACAAATATGTTATTTTTTTAGTTGTTTGGGCTACTACAAAATTAATATTCATATATTGTTGCCTTGTCTATATAGTTTCAAGGGTATATAGGTAATTTGTTAGCTTTCATGTCCTTTCCTTTCTACTTAAAAATAAAAGCAAATTACCTAAACGAACCATATACACATTGATATTTCGAAACCGAACTTTTTTCATACACTTTACCAAAGTGACCAATAAATGTCATTTTCAACCCGTGTGGTGTCTTTGTCTTACTTTTTGTATGCATGCAATCCAAAACGAAAGACTCCATTTTCCTGTTCATGTCATCAACACTGTTGCTTTTCATTGCTACCACAATCTCCTTTTTATAACTTTCTTTCGCTTCCTCCAGCAGAATATCAAAGATTTCACATAGAAGATTGTTTTCAAGCTTTGCACCGGAATAACCCCTATAAAAAAATGAAATAGTTTCAAGCAAATAATAACCCAAACACCTAGCGGAGTATATATTAAAGGCTTAAAGCTAATCAACTTGGCAGCATAGCTCACCATCACCATCTTCCTCGCTCCCCGTCAAGCTTCAAGCTTCAAACCTAGCTCACCATCTTCCTCTCCTTAACTCCACACACGCCCAACACACACCATCTTCCTCGCCTAGGACCACGCCTAGGACCATCTTCCTCGCCTAGGATCATCTTCCACGCCCAGGCTCCGGGCCACACCGAGGCTCCACGCCCAGGCCCACGCTTATCTCACGCTCTCGCCCAGGGCACGCCCTCACTTGTTACTGGTTTGTACCACGCCCAACTTCTCGCCCAGGAATCGGTTATATACGTGTACGGTTTAAAACCTATTATGGTAGGAATCTAACGTATAATATTGAAAAGTTCATTTTAGAAAAGTGTATAGGCGAGGTTCGTATATGTAAAGTAGAAGTAGAATGTGTTCGTTTAAGAAATTTTCTCTAAAAATAAAACTTAAGAACACAAATTTAAATAACCACTTTCTTCACAATGTCATCCCTTACTTTGTCCTTCCCATCCCATCCCCTTTCATTCTTTAAAATTTAAACTCGAGAACAGAGATTGTTATATATAGTATAATAAAGAGATAGATATAAAAAGAGTAAATTGCATAAATCATCCTTGAACTTTGGTCAAATTACATGTTTCGTCCCAACTACTCCGAAAGTGCAGAAATCATCCATGTGAGAAACCTTAGAGCAAATTTTCATCCCTAGTTGGGACAAAAATTGCATGTTTAAAAGTGCCAAATTGCACGTTTCGTCCCGACTAGGGACAAAAATTTTCTAAAAGGTTTCCCCCAGGGACGATTTCTGCACTTTCAAAATGGTTGGGAGGAAACGTGCATTTTGGCCAAAGTTTAGGGACGATTTATGCAATTAAAATCCAAAAGTGGTTATGATTAAAGGTTAGTTGAGATCATAGCATCCGTATGAGGAATGGATGTCTCGGCCTCAAAGTGTCTCGGTATGAGGAATGTCTCGGTATGGTGTTAACTCGGCTCTTATCTCAGCTTGACACTAGCTCGGCTTCCCTAATGTTTGCACTTTACTACTTACGCAAGTACCATAAGCCGAGCTCAGTATCTATGCTGAGGTTGGGCTCGGTATGATGATCTTTAAGATGTCGAGCTATAGATCTAACTTAAACCTGAACACAAACACAAAAAGCAAGCCTAAAAACCTTAATGTTTGACCGTTTTACCTCGTTCTTTTTGCCAAAACTTACTTATAAACCCTATATCTTTAAGAAAAACAACAACTTTGATAACAAAACATGTAATAAACCAAATTTTAGATAAAAAAAACCCGTATGAACATAAAGCTCCATTTCTCGACCCAAAACTCAATTAAAAAACGATCTTTAAGCACAAAGCAACCCGTAGATCATTGTTAGGCGATTGATACCACTTGTATGACCTATGGTGATCAACCTAAACACACAATCTATTGTGAAGAGGGTGTGACATGATGGTGTAGGAGGAGAGAGAGAAAGAAAGATGAAACTCTTATTGCATAAAAACGCACACATACATTTTATAGGAAACATCTATAGTTTTTTTTAAATGTTTTTCTTGATCAAATGACACTTGTAATCTTATATAATAAAAATGCATAAATGTAGTACTATACAATAAACATCAACCGTGAGAAACAGTTTTTTTATATCAAATGTATATTGTATCAAATGCACTAATTACCGTACCCATACAAAACTCAATCTTGTGATTAACCAGAATTGAGTAAGTAAATGAATTTACAGTAAGATGACAAGTAAACACTAAACAGTGCACGCGACTACATATTCATTCATTTTAGTTAATTAAGAGCTAAGTTTTTTTTTTTTTTTTTTTTGTTTTTTTGTTTTTTTTTTTTTTTTTACCATTAGCTAGGAGATTGTGTCCACAAAAATATTTAATAATATTTATTTTTTTAAGTATGACCCATTTACTTCTCTTACTTCCTCTATATCCTCAAGGCAATGAATGTTAACTCCTACCTAATAAGCGACTATAATAGACGTGGAACCCACATATATTTATAGGTGGTGATTTGCACACTCCTTCTTTTTATTTGCACACTCATAGTACAAGTTTTCAATGCAGAATATAAAAATAGTAAAACTGTCTGATGCGGTAAATAGGGTGTTCCAATAAAAAACAAAAGTGTGCAAATCAATTCTCTTATTTATAAGCTTCTTAAGTGTTCTTTGTTTCATTAAAATGTTTTGAATCTGAATCTGAATACCACATCTAACTAGTAAGATGTGGATAAAAAGTCTGAATCTGAAATTGTTTTTTTTTTTTTTTCTTTTTTTTTTTATAAAAAAACATATGAATGGATTAAACTGTAAGATTTTGCATTATAAATTAAATTTTGATTTTGTAAACTGAAATAAATTATTTTAAATACAAATTTAACATTGTATATTAAAAAGACAAAATTAGCAAACATATTTTCTCAAAAATTATAGCTAACTATGTACTTATGGCGTGCTTGGTTCGAGAGTGCGAAAGGATTGATTACCCCGTAATGGGTAATGAACTATTATAGAATAAATTGAGGGGTAAGAGATTGATTAACCACCTCACTCATTCCTTTATATTCCCTTTTTCTTTCCCTTTCCCCACTTTAAACCAAGCGGACCCTTATTATCTTTTTCATTGCTCTACATCAAGCAACAACTACAAAACAAAATCACTCTATTTTTAATAGAAAAAGAGACGCTCTATTAAACATTTAAAATACCAAGATAAAGCTTAAAGAATCACAAACGACAAAATCAATGTTAGATAAAGTCACCCACTCACATTATCTTCCTGTTCATCTTCTTCGTCACTCAACGGTTATCGTCCAAACTCGTTGGAAAATAAAACGCCACCCTACTTATAAAATAATTAAATACTTGATGCCCAAAAAAAGAATGCTGATGCCCAGTACCGAGCCTTTAATATTCAAGAGTAAGAGGCAATAAGATATTACATGTACCTCTTTCTCAGTAAGAGTTCAGAGGTGAGATTTGTGAGATTCGTTGATGTTCTTGACATGTACACATACTTGGAAAACCATAGATTAGCTTATTTTACACTGATTAAATGATGTTTAGATAATGGTGAGACTTGTTGATGTTGTTGGGAGCTTAGATTTTGAAGCTTTAATTGTTAACTGATTGATTTTCGGGTTTTGGTACTTTTGCTAAGCCTATGAATGTTTTTTAAGATTTTTGAATTGTTTTTATATGGATTTAAGATTGCTTTTGATGCTTACCGCTTGTTAGTATTTGATGATAAGTGCCCTTGTTGGATGCGTATGTTGTGTGTTGTAATTGTATGAATTATGATGTTTAGGTTTTCGGTATCGAGATTTTGAGCATGGATGCTTTTTTTGATTGGATTTGGATTGGATTCAGGTTTTCGAGATTTTGTTGGTTAGTTGTTAGGATATGGATTTGAGATTGCTTTTGATGTTTGTAGCTTGTGATTATTTGACAATACGTGAAAAACCATAGATTAGCTCATTTTACACTGAGTGTTCACGAGATGTTTGATCAAAAGGTTCTTATGATTGTTTGTAGAAGAAAAAGATAGAATTTATGTTTAGGTTGATTATTTTTTAGATTTTGGTTTAATTGATGTTTAGATAATTGTGAGATTTGTTGATGTTGTTGGGAGCTTAGATTTTGAAGCTTTAATTGTTAACTGATTGATTTTTCAGGTTTTGGTTTTCAAGATTTTGCTAAGCCTATGAATGTTTTTTAAGATTTGAGTTGTTTTTATATGGATTTAAGATTGCTTTTGATGTTTACTGCTTGTTAGTATTTGTTGATAAGTGACGGTATAACTATGTAATTACCCTTGTTGGATTTGTATGTTGCGTGTGTAAATGGGGTGAATCTTTGTGTTTTGAGAAAATGTGGTATGAATTTAGGATATGAACCGGGTTAGCTTGGATTGTTGAGTTATGATGTTTTTAGCTTTTCGGTTTCGATATTTTGAGGTTGGATGCTTTTTTTATATAGGATATGGATTTGAGATTGCTTTTGATGTTTGTGGCTTGTTAGTATTTGACAATAAGTGACGGTGTAACTACCCTTGTTGGATGCGTATGTTCTGTGTGTAAAATGTGGTATGAATTTAGGATATGAACTGGGTTTAGCTTGGATTGTTGAGTTATGATGTTTAGTTTTTTGGTTTTGAGATTTTGAGTTTGGATCCTTTTTCTATATAGGAGTCCGTTGTTAGGATATTGATTTGAGATTGCTTTTGATGTTTGTGGCTAGTTAGTATTCGACAATAAGTGACGGTGTAACTACCCTGGTTTAATACCCGTTTTGTGAGCTCTAATGAGGTGTATGGGATTTAGGGGGTGTTTGGTTAAGCTTATAGAAAGAACTTATATAGGCTGGGCAAGCTTATGCGAAAGTGCTTATTAGTTATTTGGGGAACAGGGGTTTAAAGTGCTTAATA